>JACGDI010005625.1:687314-749637 GCA_014898725.1 Jacaranda copaia | reverse complement strand
GAGTGCCCTGTGGATGGTCAAGGGACCCGAGGGCGAGGGCGACCCTTGACACCCGGGCACCAGCTCTCCATCAGAGCAAGTTGTTACCCTGACCATACCTCAGCTAATGCAACTGATAAATGAAAAAATATTTGCCTAGATTTTTGCTCAGCTTTCTACAACACTAAATAAGCACATAATCGAGCCCAACCCAACTAGTAGTGCAACCTCGCAACCATCACCGCCAGAAGAGAGGTCCCCTCAAGATAATTGCGATCACCTAGAGTTTAAGTGCCTACCAACCAGACAAGAAGCCAGCCCCAAGCACCTCCATGGAGAAAAGGGGCGATCGGAGCTAAGGAAAGAGATTGCTAATTCTATAAACCATTACATTCAATCTAATTAAGCCCCATAACGTGATAGGGTAGAACGCTCAAAACTAGACTAGCATTAAGAGATTGGCAAATTCGCGAATCATGCAACTCAACTGTAACACTATAAGACTAAGCGCGCAAGACCTCAGTTCAACCGCAACATGACTCAGGCAGATCAGAAGGAATAGGAAGAAGTTTCCCACTAAGTGAAGCAGTTGAATAGAAGCCTCAACAAGATCTCAAGGAGAAACACCAAAAGAAAGCCCAACCCTGTCGGCCCTCAAACGTCTCACTGTGAAAGAGGGTCGTCGTTCATACAGAAGATAATCAATGAGTGCATTGTTGTTAATGCAAAGGTCCCAATCGAGCTTCCGCGGTTTGATGGCTTAGTTAATCCCAATGAGCACCTGATGTAGTTCAAGAACATGATGCAACAACATGGACATAATGAATACATACACGCGATGGCCAATTCTTTAGTGCAGGAACGCCCATGGTTATGAAAGAACTGCTCGACCTGACGAAGAGATACATAATCCAAGAGAAAATGAACAAATTGAAATTCGGCAACCCTGAGGTTGAGAAAAAGAAAAAAAAATAGAAAGATGACCAAAAGCAAAGGAAGGGTTGTCGATCTCCAAAAAAATGCTTTCATGATTACACTTCACTGAACCACACGATGAAAGAGGTGTTGTTCGCAATTAGCACGATAACCTCCTTAAGAAGCCAAGAAAGCTTACCGAGACTAAGGCAATGAAAAAATCAAAGAAATATTACCACTTTCACAACCAAATGGGGCATAACACAGATGATTGCTTCAATCTCCATGATGAAATTGAAAGGCTGATCAAGCAATGCCATCTCAAACAATATATTGCTAAAAGCACCGAGACTAAAGGCGACATAACCGACTAGACTCCCTGTAGAAAAAGCTCGATTAACCCAAGGAGAGACGATAAAGGAAAGAAGCCCGCCCAGGATAAACGTCCGCCCATTCAAAAAGTAATTGACATGATTGTGGGGGTTCCCATAGGGAACTCCAAATCGACAATGAGACGATGTAAATGAGGCTAGAGTTGATCAAAGACTCCCCAGTTGAAACAACATTCCATTTATCCACCAGTGCAGAGCCCATCTCCTTCACTAATAATAACTTAGCCTACCTCGAAGGAAAAAAATCAACCATAAAGTTGATTGTCCCATGGTGGTCTATGTTGAGATTGCCAACTTTGAAGTTATGAATATTCTTGTCAACAATAGTAGCTCTGCCAACATCATCTTCCTCTCAACACTGAAAAGAAACATAGGCCAGCTAAAATTATAGCCCATGTATACCCCTTTGGTCGAATTTAGGGGGTCAAAAATCATACTAAAAGGATCCATCAACCTCCCTACATTGTTCGGGGAGGCGCCCCATAGGAGGACACTGATGATAAGCTATCTAATTATCAACGCTCTATTTGCTTGCAACAGCAAAATTGGTCAACTAGTTCTCAATGATTTCCAAGCTATTATATCAAATTATCATATGAAAATCAAGTTTCCAACTTCGGTAAGCACTGGCGAGCTGCTATGTAACATCAAGGAAGCCTGGCAATGTTATATAATTTTAGTTGAGTTGAGTGAGCAAAAGACTCAACCGCAACTGAAGACCTCGGGGAACACTCTTGTAGCAAAACCTGAAGAGGGCCAAGCCAGCAAGAAAATAAAGTTGGAAGATACCAGAGTGAAGCTCATCGGGGAGTTTAAAACGGTCGAGCTAGAGCTGAGAAACCCCGACAAGACCACCAAGATCAGAACAGATATAGGCCACCACATAGAATGTCTCATGGTTGATTTTCTTCACGGAAATGTCAACATCTTTGCCTGGAAAGCATCCAACATCCAGGGAATCGACCCTAGTGTGATCATTCACCGCCTCAATGTTGACCCTTCGTACAAGTCGGTCAAGCAGAAGATGAGAACCTTCAATGCTGAAAGGAGCTAGATCATCAAGGAAGAAGTCAATAAACTCTTAAATGCAGCTATATTGTGGAAATTCAGTACCCATCTTAGCTTTGTAATGTTGTACTCGTCCCCAAGAATAGGGGACAATGGCGCATGTGTAATGATTTTACTGATTTGAATAAAGCTTGCCTTAAAGATCCTTACCCCTTGTCTTATATAGATTTATTAGTAGATTTCATAGATGGTTGTGAACTGTTAAGTATGATAAATGCCTTTCGAGAGTAACACCAAATATTTATAGCCCCCAAGGACAGATACAGAACCTCTTTTGTAGTCCCCAATGGAGTTTACTGCTTTTTGGCCATGCTTATTGGACTCAAAAATGCAGGAGCAACCTACTAGAGAATGGTCAACTTTATATTCAAGAATGAGATAGGTAAGTCTATGGAGATTTATGTCAATGACATGATTGTCAAAATAGACAAGGCCAATAACTATCCACTCGACCTCAACCTTCACCATATTATGAGCATTTGACATAAAGCTGAATCTAAACAAGTGTATGCTCAACATTCGAGGAGGAAAATTCTTAGATTATATGGTTAATTAAAGAGGCATTGAGGCCAATCTATAGAAAATTCAAGCCGTATTAGACATTGCTCCACCTCGAACAATCAAAGATGTATAGCACCTAGTTGGGAGGGTTATAGCCCTAGGAAGATTCATCCCCTATTTGGCCGATAAGAGCTTACCTTTTTTCAAGATTCTCATAAATGCCAAGAAGTTGGGTTTCTAGTGGAATAAATAGTATGATCAGGCTTCGCTCGAATTAAAATAGTACTTGTCCTCGCCCCTCATGCTCGCCAAGCCAGAGCTCGAAGAGGTAGCACACACCTACTTGGTTGTTTTCGAAACATCAATTAGCTTAGTTTTGGTTTCGATCGGAGATGAAAACCACCAACTAATTCATTATTATAGTAAAGCACTCCAAGGGCTAGAACATAATTACTTAAAGATTGAGAAGTTTGCCTTAACATTAGTCACTGCAGCTTAAAAGCTGCAACTATACTTCTAGTCCCAATGCAATGATAGTACTAACAAACCAACTGTTGAAACAAGTACCCTCGAAGCCAGACACATCAGATAGGTTAACAAAGTGGGCTATTAAAATAGAAGAGTTTGATATCACCTTTCAACCTAGAACAGCCATCAAAGCACAGGTATTGGCCAACTTCATAGCCAAACGGGTTGATCTCCCCGAAAAAAAAAGTGAAACTCCTCTTATTTGGACTTTGCATATAGACAGATCATCGACTACATCAGGAGGATGAGCAGGAATGGCTCTCTGTTCCCTGACAGCGTAGGAATATGATTTTATGGTCAAACTTGATTATGCAACCACTAATAATGAGGCTAAGTGTGAGGCCCTCCTCGCTAGGATAAGGATGACACTCGATCAAGGAGTCGAGCACCTGACAGCAATCACAAACTCCCAATTGGTGGTGAAATAATTTGAAGAAAATTTTGAAGCCAAAAACTCGACAATGAGCCAGTACTTGGCAAAGGTCAGAAGACTATAGTAGTTATTCAAAAAGTTCACTCTCAGCTAGGTACCTCGATCTAAAAACGAGCGCAAGAATGCCTTATCCAAATTTGCTAGCTTGACCAGAAGTAAAAGAGACAAGATAATAACTTTTTTGATCACCAACAGACCATCAATAGGCACCCTCGAAGAGAATTTTGGTGGGGAGCATCAAGAAGATACTTTCTTCATGGTAAGATCCAATAAAGCTTTATTTAAGTCACAATACAGTCCCTGAAAATAAAAATGAGGCACGTCGTCTTTAAGGACAAGCCGTTAAGTTTGCACTTGACGAACATGACCAGCTCTATAAGAGGTTGATTTCTAGATTGCCGCTAAGGTGTCTAGATCTCAACCAGGCTCATAAAATTTTATAGGATATCCACACGACATGTGTGGGAATCATTCAAGAGAAAGATCCCTTACCCATAAGATCATTAGGTACAGATACTTTTGGCCCACTTAAATGAAAGACACTACTGATTTTGCTTGAAAGTGTCCATTATGCCAAGTCCACTCTAACCTTCCGCACCAACCCATAGCGTCTATAGTCAATGTTCATATCGCTTGGCCATTCGACTAGTGAGGGATCGACATTCTGGGTCAGCAAAAGTTCATAATTGTGGTAGTTGAGTACTTCACCAAATAGGTCGAGACTAAAGCTATCCCAAAGATAACGAATGCAACTGTTAAAAGTTTTATCTAGAAAAATATTATTTGCCATTTTGATCTCTTTAAAATCATCATTTCAGACAACAGGATGCAGTTTTAGAGCAAAAACACCCGAAGTTGGTATGAGGCTTTCAGGATCACCCAACACTTTACTTCAGTAGGTAACACTCAATTGAATAGCCAGACAGAGGTAATGAACAGAACAATCCTCGGCCATCTAAAAGCCAGAATACAAGAGAGCAAGTCTAGCTCGGCAAATGACCTCTTTGGGGTGTTATGAGCGTACAAGATCCTCTCATACAACCACAAGTCACAGCCCTTACAATTTGGTATATGATTCTGAAGCAATCATCCTCTTTAAACTCATACAACACACAGCTCAGGTGATCTACTTCAACCTGATCAAAAATACCTTAGAAAGGAAACTTAACCTGGAGACAATTAATGAGAGGAGACAAGAAGCCTATAACACCATGCAACACAATAAATCAAAAATGGCAGAGAACTATAATAAAGGGGTCAGGCCATGCCATTTTATGATTGGAGACCTTATTCTCAATAAGGTGGAATTATCCAAGAATGTGGACAAACTTGACTTAAAATGGGAGAGGCTCTATAGTGTCGTGAAGGTATCAAAGTACAATGTCTATCGACTTGCTAACATCGACAGAGATGAGCTTTCTCACCCATGGAATGCCATCAACTTGAAGAAATTCTATGTATAAAAATGCTTTATAACCATCTTTGTATTCTGTGATATAAATAAAATTTTAGCAACACCACTATCATTCACTTGTAATGCTACAGTCACAAACACTCCCATTTGCCTTGCGTAACTCAAAATTTCAAGTCGATCCCGTAGTCAACCCAAGAAGTAGCTTCAAGCTGAAAAACCAAGGCTTCTAAGCCAAAGTTTCAAGTTAACCCAAAACCAGCTTCAAGCTACTAAATCAAGGCTTTTGAGCCCCAAGTTTCAAGTCGACTTTGTAGTCAACCCAAAAGCAGCTTCAAGCTGCCAAATCAAGTTTGCAGCTAACCTTCTAATTGTCCTTATCAATGGCTTCACATCAATGATTAAAGGACTTGCAACACTTATGTTCTATTATAATCAACCAAACTAAATCAGGTCACAACATTTTGCCAAAAAATGGTTATTCATATATCAACCGCATAATTGACTAGGAACTTGCTGCCATATAGTCATGTTTATCTAAATGATGACAGTAAAATTTGACCATAAACATTTTGGCAAAGATGATAACCACAGTCGACCCTAAACTTTTTATGGGATTTTAAGTTAATTAATTCAGTTGTCAACCATCCATATTCGATAAGACCATTAGCATAAAGCAAAGAAAATGCAAAAGCATTAACTACACGTCAAGCAAAACAACATTCTATTTCATTGAACGAAATCTTACATTATAGTTGAAGTACATGCTTCAAAAAAAAAGAAAAAAAGGATGCAACATTGCCCATATTAGGTGACCACAATCTTGGTAGGCAGGAACTTTAGTTATTGCTCGAACCTGTACCTTCCCGAGCTGCCTGTGCACCCTCTTCGATAGCTTTGTTGAGCTCATTGCTCAATAGAATTGGCACCACCACCCTTGGCATGGGCATCGCTAACGCGAGGGGGAAAATGGCTTGCGCTGGCTACAAAGGCCCCGCCTCATCGACCAAAAAATCCTCAGAGGGTAGCTTATACTTGCCCACATCGACTATGCCATCTCGAGTCTCAAAGGCGAAGTCGTTAGCGAACTCAAACTCTTTCACCATGATGGTGAGCCTCCTTTACACTTTCACTTGCCTCCTTTGATCAGCAGTCATGGCCTCGATCAAGATTTCCCTTCAGTGCCCCCTTCAGCTGTGGTGTCCTTGGGCAAAGGATAGGGTCGCAGCTGCTCATTCGGGATAAAGCTCATACGATCCTTATCCTCTACCCTGAAGGCATAGCCTAAATACTCGAGCTGCTTAATGGCTTTCTCAAAGGCAATCTGCGTATTGTAGAGTGAGAAAACTAAACTCGCATCTTGAAAGGCCAAGCAGAGCATAAATTGTTACACCGTCTCCTTTCTCATCAGCAGGAGCTTTCTAAAGAATTCTTCTCAAGCCTTCTGCAAAGCAACATTATGCCCTGTCGTCCGACCAAAGTCGTAGCTCAGCTGTGTATCTAGTCGAGCCCTGTGCAATAGCGTATCCATCCGGCTTCTTTCTTTGATGGCCATGACCAGCTGTTGGTCTTTGGTGTTGAGCTTCTAGTAAAGATCCGCGGCCTCCTTGTTCATTTGGCCAACCCTAATTTGGGATAATTCGAGTTGAGCTTTCAAGGTATCCATATCCCCTCCTTCCTGTAGTTGCTCCCGATCAACCAAGGCCAACTCTAACCTCTTATAGAAGTGATACCCAAGTTGGCTCACCTAAAAGGAAACCTTACCGTGTTATCGACCAGAAAAAAACATTTGACGATAAAGTTAAATTGGCCATATACTTACCATGTTATGGTGGTATGCCAGAGCCCTTAGCACACTAACGTGGCTTAGATCTATAAATTTTTGCTAGTTAGATATAAAGAGCCCAGCCATCATGCATTTGAGCACTACGGCCTTGGTCGACCCCAATGCAATTATGGAGGTCAAGTTGTGAATTGCTATGTTCAACTCTGTCCCAAATCGAGGTGATGGCAACCGAAGTAACTGAAATAGCACCCTATCACTGCGCTTTTCGAATAGGTCATGACCAGTGGTAGCTTTCTCTTTACCTTTGTCGCCCGGTAGCTTTTTTGGAGTGAGACCTCCCTATTCGGCTATTAGTCTTTTGCCCCAATTGGTGGGGCTGTTGCCTATTATCATTGATGTTCGAGAGAGGAAAGCCTTCGGGGCGACTCTACGGCATGGAGAACGATAGCTACAGTTGAAGGTGCCAAAGCTGCAGTCGAGGCAGTAGCCTGGTGACAAGCGGCCATTGCCTGAAGGCGCTCCTCATTCCTCTAAGGGTGAGCCATCACTTCCTGTCGTGCTCGATTCATTATCTCCTCTCGATTGCCAATACAACGCAAAAGAAAAATAATTAAGTTCGAGCAAAATAATAGCATGAAATAGAATCATAACAATCGACAAAGAACTACATAATCAATCATCCGCGGGCAAGTTCAACTCAACCGACAATAAGCCGACTAACACCAAACACCTTTCCTCGATTAAAATAAAGGCCCCTATTTGGCCAAACTTGACAAGGTCTTGAACAAATGTGTTTGGCTAGCTCGGGGTCGGATTTCCCATCATCTCGATGTACCCCCTCCACAACCCCCTTGGTATATTAAACCTCCCAAGCCCTTAAATGTAAAGAAAATGCTTCTTCTACTCTTAGCCATAGGAGGAGGATGGGATCACTAAGAATTTTCGATGTGGCCACGCGATAAGGTAATAAAATTCCAACTCCTCAATGCTACCTGACTTTTGGGACATTAAGAGATGGAAAATATTTGAGAAATTAGCGAAAGAAGCTAGTTGGTCGAATAGGTACATCAGCACGATGAACCTATATATAGTCAAAAAGTAGTTGGGAAGGATTTGCCTGATGCTAACCTCTGGACCACCTAGGAGATCGACCACAGTTGGTGTGAGACGGAACCTAAGCCCACACCTAAACCTTTTCTTGAAAACTATAATACACCTTTTTGGAGGTCGATGCATCCTATCTAGTAGGCTAACATTACATACTCTGCAAAGATATGGTAGAGCTCCCTAATGCGTATCAAATTAGCTGGGGTAATTTTTGAAGCAATCTCACTATGGTGAATAGGGATGAAAAGTCAACCACGTGACGTTGGCACCTCACTTGAGCCTGTATTACCCCCCGAAGCAGACTTTTCATCACTCGATCTACTAGAGGTCGAGCTTGAACTCTACGAACTACTAGATGTGCTCTCATTCTCACCTTCCCCATGGAGTTGTGCCTCATAGGATCTAATGTCCTCGATATCCGAAGTAATTGACATATTCAACAAACTAAAAAAAAAAGAAAAAGTGGGAAGGTAAAACTTACAAGCTATCAACGAAACTCTAAAGGTTTGGAATGGAAAAAAGGCTCAATGAATTCAAAGCTCAACTAGACCAATTGCAATAAAAGTGTAAAATGAGTAATTTCACAGCGCCTATTTATAAGCACTCAGACACGGGAACTCAACTGGCGGTAATAATTGCACAGCCATTTTTTGGTGCTTAGTATACCTCAGTGTAACAGCTGCATTAAATGTATCAAACCCTGGCCGAGAATTCAAAAACCTTAGTCACATATCCACAACCATCAATCAGCTACGTGTCTACTCCATGCTCCTTCTTATCAACAAGCTTGATTAGGATCGCACATAAGGAGGACTCATAATATAGGCCAGCCCAACAGTTATCAACTTCATAAGTACGCTTTTAGGCCCACTTTACATCTAAAGCCCAACTACATTTCTAGGCCCAATTGGGCCGGGGTCATCGAGCATCACCTTTTCGCCTACATGGGTGTCGAACATCACCTTTTCACCTATGCGATAACCCAGACCAAGCTACTGGACATTCTAGGCCAAGTGAATTATTCTCAACCTTGCCCAACAGGAAGCTTCAGGTTGCTAATTCCGTTCAACTATTTCTCTAGTTGACAACTTTCTATGATCGACCATTGTTGACCAGGATGCTCACTCTAGTGCCAAATCGCATCTCTACCGCATTTAATATCTTGACAATCAGCGTGCTTCCGCATTAACGGTACATGCCATCCCAGTATCGCCTCTGTTACCACCTTTGTCAGGAGACATACCTCTAGAGTGCTATTTTCCTAAGAAAGCAAGAAGTGATGCCACCTAAAATAGTATAGGGATGAGAAATAACCTATAGCTCCCAAGTAATGATAAAAGCCTTCTACATTTGATAGGGGCATCCCAAACATATCATCCACCTAAATAAAACTATAAATACCTCATTGCCAACCACCCTCCGAGTATGCTATTTTTACTATACACTTGTACTTTACTGTTCGATTTCCATACTCGACCAATACTAACTTGAGCGTCGAAATACCTTAGTTGGGGGCACCTCAACTAGTCTAACGTTTAATAGTAGTTGCATATCTCAACCCAAAAAAATTATACTGTTGGATTATTTGACCACTCTGGTCAAATTAGCCCAAGCACAATCCAATCCAATAAAACAGCTTCCAACCTCATCAGGATGCGCTTTCATTAGATAAGATCACATATTAGTGAGAAACATACAATAATTACCAGGAGAAAGATCTTGAGTTAGCTAAAAACCAAGGACTACAAGTAATATTTGTTTCCACCTATCAACTTACAGGTGTGTCAATTAATTTCTATAAGTTCTTCCTAGCAAGATAAAGAATAAAATAATCGGAAAAACAAGAAATTGGGAAGGAAAGATAGGACATCAAAATCTTTTTCTTAACTCAGATATTCACCCCACAACTTTGTTAAACAGGTTTTTATCAAATTGATGACTTTAATAACATCCTAATTCCTATTCAGTTTAGCTTCCACAAGTTTGAACAACAAGCTATGATGTCATCTTTGCTTATATTTTTTCATGATGTGAAAGTTAGCAAAAGTTGACTAACCATGTCCACAAAATTACTCCTCTAAACTTTGACTAATTTGTGGCTTATCGTTGCAAATTAAAACTCTAGATTGCAGTCAATCTCTCCTAATTCAAGTAATTAATATATGCAATGTGCAACGCAAGCTTTTAATTAACCAATCAAATGAGTTCCTCATAAAGTTGGAGGTTGCCAAACAATATCTTTCCATCATTAAGTTGGCATATGTTGGGTAATAGAATTGTCTATAAAAGAATTTTGGTTCGTGACTTATACTTGGTGCAGTGACAATTTGCAAAAGATAAACTCCAAGATTGAATAATTTCTTAGTCTTCCATAACCTCCAACTATATCTGGTCGAAAAATAAGAATGAAGGATTGAAGTGATAAACAAAACCCTTTGATCTAAATATAGTCCACGTACTTCATCACATAATCTTAGAAAAATAGATGGAAAAAATACATTTTTGGTCCCTCATTGCTATTCTTAATTCAATTTCAGTCACTTACGCAACCATCATAAAACTTAGTCCCTCATAGATGGTTTTGGCGATTTGAACAGTATTGAGTTGTAACAGAACTGTTCATGGACTATGCATGTTAGCATTAACAACATCACAATTTTGGTGTCTTAGTTTGAACTTTCTCCAGTTTCTGTTCCTTAAATTTGAACTTTTTAAATTTAGTTCCTCACACATGTGACTCTCTTAGCAATAAATGGACAATATTTGGCAAGGAAAGGATTTGAACCAACTGAAAGTTAGGGAGTAACCAAAGGATTGAAAATAAATAGGTGAAAAATATCCAAATTGTCATTATCCCTAAGATAGCTCCACTTACTAAAAAATGCCTCAACCATAATATGAACCAATGACTCTACAAATTCGTATGTTACAAAATTTTGAAGATACACTTTTTAAGTTTATGAAAATACATTCCATATAAAGTCTCATCATCCCATTGTGAATTCCACTATGAAAAGGAGGGATATAGAACAAATAAAAAAGGAGCAAGTGATGCATTCAAGTAGGAAGTAAATAGAAAAAGGGATAGAAGAAACTTAGCAAATCAGTAAATGTTTACCCATAAAACCCAGACGACGCACTCAAAAACTTCCTAGTGGCATGAAACGCTATATAAAGTGAGACAATGTTTCCAAAGATAATACCAATTAGCATTTGGATATCATCCACCATCAAAATGCATAGTCAACTCTAAATCCATCATCATTATTGGCATCAAAAGAACACAATTAATCAACACTTCATTTTTGAAATCTAAACCTTTCCAAATTGCAGTAGCAATGAAGCAACATGATTGTGGGAGGGCCATTCTATTTCATTTGTGCTCAAAACCCACATTTAGTCTAGATGAGTTAGGGCAATGAATATACTACATCATATTCAATTGTGTGTAAACATACAACAGAAACTTCATATTACCATTAAGAAACTACCTAATAATTTACAGCACTTAAGAGGTGGATACAGATATCCAAAATAAATCAATTTCCATAACAAGCTCTGCGAAACAAATATTTCATCGGCACATAATGTAAGTAAACACAATTTTACAATATCTGCAAGGACAAGTACTCAATAAATAAAACGGGTGGCATAAAATACCCAATGGATCATGGTCCATATGAGAGTATTTTATGCCACCCGTTTTGGGTAAGTGCCTATGTGGGTTTGTGAGTTGTCTGATACATACATATAAGAGTGGCAAATGGGTGGGCGGATTGGATATGATTTGGGCTTGATTAAGTTGGGTTCAATGCGAGTTAGATTAATATAGATTTTATAAGTAGGTGGGTTAAGAATGTATTGAACTGGATTAAAAATGAGTTCAATAAAAAAAATGAATCTTTTTATTTAATCAAAAAAATAAATTTACAAGACAATAATAATATTAATATGTCATTTATATCTTATGTTCAATATAAAATTTTACACTATAATGGGGTGATTTATTAGATTATATGCTTATTACATTAATTCGCAATATGTAATTATCTTAATTACCTATAATTGTTGTTATCTTAATTACCTATAATTGTTGTACTTATTTTGTAATAAAAATTAACCATTTTGAAGAATATGGCAACATTGTCACACCAACAAATGTATATTAAATTTTTATTAATGAATTTGTTAGTTTTCATTTCTCAGGAATTAATATATATATATATATATAAGTTGTATGTCAATTTTATTATTTACATGCAATTAGTTAATCAACAAATTAAATTTAGAATTTATTTTCACCCTAATCTTTATTCTTATGACTTTCATATGTTATTCATACACTAAAATTTGTATTTTGAAAAAAAAACAAAATCCAAGACAACTAACCTAGATATAAGATGATTATTTCAATTTATAGATTACTAATAATCCAAAAGTATGAGACTTTGACAAAAATGAGGAAGTGAAAATAATATGGATTTGTGATTATTAATTTTTTATTTTTTAATTTGTTAAATTTTTTTATTGGACCCACTTCAACGTACTTTGAGCTCAAAATCAAATAAACCCATCTCAACCCAATGCATCTTAGCCCATTTTTAAAATTTTAAAATCCAAACTAGCCCAAGACATGTGGATTAGGTTGGACCTATGGTTTGTGGCCCTTTTGCCACCCCTAAATACATCAATTTGTGATAATACTAAAGATTAAAATAATGATGTCATCATGTGTAATCGAATGGCCTACAAATCCATTTGAATAGTATCTAAGGAGGTGGCCTAAAATGAGCTAGGCATATGTCCATACTTTTATCATAATTGTTTGGATGAGATGAAGTTCCATATAGTCATACAAATGCTGCAATTCATATACCAAGTGGACATTATAAAGGATATTAGTGTTTGAATGTAAATAGGAGTTTTAGTCATTGTTGTATACCCTGAATCTAATTGTCTCCCCACCTATATATATACTTATTCTACATTTAATGATGTGGTGGGTTGAGATTATATTACAAGATATCATAACCAAAATTAGGTATGAAAAATCTTAGATCTAATTTTCTCACCAATGCATCTCCAGCCATGCTGTTAACTCCACCACCACTAATACTTTGAGTGGTATTTTGTCAGTTACTTTAGCATTGATAGCTTATTTCCTCACACCTAGTATTACCTATTAATTACCTATTAAATTAACCTCAATGAATTTCTACTATAGATGACACAACTCCTTCCTATGTTGTATGCTTGTGGTCTTGGCAATCATGTCTCTCATGGTACTTCAACTTCTAATAGAGTATTAGCAAGTGGTAATATAAACCCTACAAATCAACTATAGGGACATCAAGATCAAATGGTTCCTAGTTGCATAATAGCCTTACTTTCTAAAAATGTGCAACTGTAGATTATAGATGCTGATATTACATGTACTGCTTGGTCCACGTTCGTGGCTATACATGCATCCGCTTCCAAACCCCAAATTTGTGAATTGAAGGTTCAATTACACAATTTGCATATAGGAGTGACTTAATTTAAATGTATATGCTTAAGGCAAAAGGTATAGCTAATCAATTGCTATATTGCAACATTCAATTTCGAGTAATGATTTGGTTAAATTTGTATTGGGTGAGTCTAACCTATCTACTATCCCTTCACTCACGCATTGGAAGCGTGTCATAAAGATATTAGTTCTGATGTCTTGTATAGCTTGCTCTTGAATAAAGAATGACCATTAAAAATTGATGATGCCTAGTCTTCAATTCCATCGATTGCAGTGTATATGCAATCCTAGTCCAGCAGAGGATATGGCAGGGATTGAATTGATCATGAGCGTCACAAGTACACTACTACTCAGTTGCAGACACATAAAATCAATCACAAGCTCGTGGCCAACTTCTGCTCAATATTATACTTTTCAAACACTGTAAACTTCCTTTGCACCAATTGAGACTACAGGCATAATTTGCCACAATTATCAAGGGCATGAACATATTACTCTTGTATGCTTAATCCGCATATTGGTATCGACTTGTATGTATCTAGTAAATCTATCTCAAATGTTGGTACTACTTCCCGCCAGTCTTAATCTTTGTTCATTTATAGTATTAATACACTTCACCTCACAGCTAACCTTAAAAATCTCGCCATCAATCTAAAAATATTAAGCCCAAGGAAGTAACAATAGGTAATGGCTCTAAATTTCCTATCTCTAATGTTGGTTCTTTGGTCTTGAGAAATTAACAATAGGTAATGGTTCTAAACTTCTTATCTCTAATATTAGTTTTTCTAACTTGTCAATTTTGAGCTTTAAGTTTTTATTAACTAATGTTTTGCATGTCCTATGGTTAATCAAAATTTACTTTCTATTAGTTCATTTTTCAATCTGAGAATGTATTTATTGAGTTCTTTGCTTTTTTGCTTTACTTATTTATTGATTATTTTGTTATTAAGGATTTAGAGAGGAAAGAAATTCTGCACTGCAAACCAAGTAATAGAGGACTTTACTCTTTTTCTTAATTATCGACATCTTCTTTACTAGTGCAATCCTATTTTGCAAGTCTATTTATTTGGTAGGCTCGCGGTTGGGGTGTGCCTCTTTAGCTACTATTAGAGTGTTGCATTGTGCTTGTGTTGTTAGCAAAGCACAAAAGTTACTTTTTCCCTTCTCTAGTAAATCAACTAGTAAGCCTTTAAAATTGGTTTGTTCAAATTTATAAGGTCCTATCCCTGTTGTTTCCAATGATAAAATTTTGCTATTATGTTGTCTTTTATGATCTTTTTTTCAAATATACCTCAATTTATTTTATTGACCTTAAATAAGATGTTTTTAATATTTTCATTTAATTATGAACTACTGTTGAGAAATTTTGAGAAGATCTATTACCTTTCAAACTCATTGGGTTAGTGAGTTTTAAGCCCTTACTTCTTACTTGCATGAATATGGGATTGCCCAAAAATATCTTGTTCTTATACACTGAACATAATAAGTGTGCTAAGCACACAAACAAATATATAGTAGAAATTCATCAGGCTTTACATGATCATACTAGTGCACTTTTGAAATTTCGGACTAATGCACTTTGAAATTTTTTGTATATTTTATAAATCATTTGCTTGGTCCTCTTATAGGTCAGAAGTCACATTATGAGGTTCTTCTCAAGTCTCCACCTAATTACTCAATCTTGCACGTTTTTAGGTGTTTGTGTTACCCATAATTGTAACATTATAATCAAAATAAATTTTCTCCATATTCTTCTCCTCGTGTCTTTTTAGGTCATAGTCATACTCACAAGTGCTAAAAGTGTTGTAATGCCTCTACGAATAACTTCTTTGTCTCATCTCATGTTGCTTCATCTAAATAGGAATTTCCTTTTGCTACTGTAGGTAATGCTAGTACCACTACATCTTCATTTGGGTTATCTCTTCCACTATTTACCATCTCTATACCACAAACAAATGTTAAATCTACTTTACCATTGTCATCTCTAAATAATCTCCCTATTGGTCCACTACATATTACTAATGGTCTACCACAAGCCCCTAAAAGTATCCTTATTAATTCACCACAAGCTAGTTTTGTCCCTGTTAGTTCATCACAAACTAGTTTTAGACCACCACAAGACACTTCACGAACCATACCAAATATATGCAACATTGTTAATCCACAACAAACTAATTCTGGTCCATCTCACGAGTAGCCTACAATTGTTTATGTTGTATTACCACAAGCTAGTTCTAATCCACCACAAGACACTTCACCAACTACACTAAATACAATTGATATTGTTCCCCTTGTTAGTCCACCACAAGATGCACCACCTGTCTACTGCCATCCCATCTTATGGTTACACCAGCACAAACTAGTTTCCTTAGAACATAAGTTATTCCATGTCTCTGTGATTAAAGATTTTTAATCCGATATTTTACTCTTAGGATGCTAAACACTATTATTAGTTGAAGGGAATAATGTAATGCCCTGATTAACGATGGTACATGGCAATCGGTTCCTTCCTCTTATGCTTCAAATATGATTAGTTTCAAGTGAGTCATCAAGATCAAGAGAATGCTAAATGGTTTAGTAGATTGATATAAAGCATAATCAATTGCCAAAGGTCTTTATCAACACCCTGGTGTTGATTTTGATGAAACCTTCAATCCAGTGATGAAACTTACTACTATATAGCTCTTACTTTTAATTATTGTATTTAATAATTGGTTAGTTATCCAACGTGACACTTCTAATACATTTTTACACGATAAATTGGATGAACTGGTGTTTATGCATTGGCCCCAATCATTGTTGATTTTAGTTAGCCTGATTATTAATGTCCACTACATCATTCTATTTATGGGTTGAAGCTGGCTCCCTATGTGGAACAAGTATCTACTATTGTTGTGATTGCACTTAGCTTCTATGGTTTTAAGGTAAATATTTCCTTATTTTCCTATCAGTTTAAGTCTAATGTTCGATTATCCTGCCTTATTTATGTTGATGATATTTTCGTGCTGGATTATATCTACATCTGTTGGTGTACTAATTGAGCAACTTTAATGCAAGTTTATGGTTAAAGATCGAGGCATCTTTCCTACTTTTAGGCTATTAAAGCTACTTGGCATTTGAATGGTGCACTGTTGTCATAATCTAAGTATATTAAAGATCTTATGTGCCAAACATTCATGGAATCCATCTCTGTATTATCCACTCCTCCTACTCCTCGAATAAGTTGGGTGTTGATTTTGGACATGCATTTCATGATCATGTTTTGTATTGTAGTGTTGTGGGAGGATTATAACTTCACTAGACCTTATATTGCTTTCTCTGCTAAGTGCATCTTGATCCATTTGCAAGCTATATCATGACACAGACTCTTCATTTCTCACAAGTTCGATAATTATCTATATGGTTATTTGGATATTAATTAGCCTAATTCTTTAGATGATCATAAGTCAACTAATGTCTTTGATGTCTATCTTGATAATAATTTGGTATGTTGGGTTTTATGCAAGTAATAAACAATATCTCGCCTCTGTACTAAAATAAAATATCAGGCTCTTACTTCTTTAGCTTCTAAGGTTATCTGGCTACAGTCTTTATTAAAGGAAATCGATTTTCCAACTATGCAACCCCTTACTATTGGTGTGATAATCTATCTACCACTTATTTTGCAACAAATCTAGTGTTTTGAATACATTTGGAAATTGACTTCCATTTTATTCGGGATAAAATTCATGAGGAGTCTTTTATTGTTCAATGTATAAGTTCTCATGATTAGGTAGCATATCTTCTCACAATACTATTGCTCAAAGTCCAATTTGAAATGTTATGGGAAAAGTTGAGTATGTGTTCACCCATTCAACTTGAAGGGGGAGTACAAAGGATATTAATATTTGAATGTAAATAGGAGTTTTAATCATTGTCATATACCTTAACTCCGATTATCTCTACATATATATACTTGTTCTATACTTAATAATAGGTTGAGATTTTGTTACAGATATGAAGTACTAAGGTTGAGTTCATACGTATGATTTGATAGAAAATGGAGAATGTATATAAATGTTTATGCAAGCATCAAGCATCATAGATAAATGACTACCTAGCTTATGCTAATTAGCTTTATCCACTTACTTATATCCCAAAATGGCAAAATGCACAAAGTGAGCTTAAAAAAATGCATCAAAGTTCTGACATAAGCCCAATCCCAATCATAGTCAACCAGAACATTATCAAATGGTTTCTTTGAAAAGATCATAAGCATAGATAACGTCTAACCTTCACATGCACCAAAAGCTCATATATCAAATGCAAAAAAAGAAGTAGGTACAATTTTACCTAGTAGGTATTTTGAGACTTACCAACTGGCTTGTTTTCCATTATTTAATCGAGGATAACTCTAAAATATTCTTGTACCACTAGAGAGTTTCTTGCAAACCTAATGCCTCCTCTAATATGAGACAGAACCATATGCTCATCCTTACCTTTTAGGACATCTTGCACAATAATATTAACTATGTATGTAATGTACCCAATGTGCACATATTGCCAACCTAAAATGTATATACCCTAATTATCAAACTTCTTTTCATCATTTAATGGAGTATTATCAAAAGTTAGTGTGAAAATCTTACCAATCCTCAATCAATTAAACATTTTCTTGCATCCATACCATGAAAATCAAGTAAGCTTTCAGAACAAAAACTCATTTCTGTTCTAGAAATATTAGAACAAAAATGCAGTCAATTTATGTTTTGCACTTCATAAAAGTTTCAGAGCACTAACTGATTGTATCTCAATGTTGATATTTCATAAATGCAACTAGATTTGGTCTTGTGAATGCATTTTAATATAAAAATTGATGATAGCATTTCCAAAATATCATAACAAAAACAGGATAAGTTTCTTGTGCATTTCAAAACATAAATAACTGATGTATGTTATAAAATGTCAGAATAAAAATGCAAAACTAAAATGATATCATTTCTATATTCCAGAATATAAATGCATTTCTTCTAATACATAATCGAAAACTAAACTACATTTTTATACTAAATCCCTACATTGATTTAATTCTACATTTTGTAGAAGTAAAATTAGTTTCTGGTCTGAAATGCTTAATAAAAATTAATTTTAGTACTAAAGTTGTTTGTCCTTTCTTTGAGTTTTAGATTGAAAAATAAATTTTAGAATAAAAATTAGTGTTTGAGTTTTAGTTCTAGAATACAGAGCTCCAAAAGGCAACCAATTTTGCATTGCAAATATTCCAAAATCTGGAATGGAAAACTAATGAATTATTTCTGTATTTCTATTTTGAAAAGCAAGTTCATGATGAGTTTTCTATTTATAATGATAATTGAAAATACTAACTTAACTGGAAAAGAGTGTTTAGGTGGCTCTTAGAGGAATCAAGTAACCAATAACCATCATTAAACTCACCACTGCATTGACATCAAAATGAGCTATTAACAAAATTCAGGTGCATCATTAGATATTCATGACCAATAAATAAAAATTTATGAAGCCAAGTTAACATAATCAACTATAGGAAAGAAATAAAACATTATTGTAAACCATATATATGAATATCATCATCAAAATAGACCATTTGGAGTAATAACTACAAATGATCAAGAAAAACATAAAGTATTGTAAATAGGGCAGGGAAAGAGCATCTTGATTCTTCTATATGCTAGACAATTTTAAGATTCTTTCATTTCAGAAAACACACATAGATCAATGACAAGTTTTCTCTAAATTGAATGTTATAGCAATACCCTAAAATATTAAGCAATCAACATATTAATGAAAGCCAACGCATGGATTTGCTCGCATTTTGTAATGGTGATCGCTCATGGTAGCTCCTTTTCCCATTTCTACATGTAAAAAGTCATAAGAGATATCACTTTAAACAATGATTAATTAATGGCTCCGAATAATCTTCATATTTTTTCAAGCTAGAAAACCTAGTAGAAATGTGGCACTTGCCACTTAGTTCTCAATGGTCTGCAAAATGTCATTTTTTTCTTCCAAACTATATTGTGTTCATCATGAAATTCCAGCATAGTAAGACATGAGTTTAAATTTTGTATTAGGAAAAAGCTTGTCAGTAGAATATAATGGTAGGGTAAAACTCTTAAACTCATAGCATGGAGAGCTCCTATGGAAATTCATATCAAAATTATGATAATGAGTCCTATTGCTTGACAAATATTTTAATAACAAAAGACACTACCCTACTCTTGGTTATATGAGAAAATGGTGAACGATTCACAAGTCTTATCAACTTCTCTAGGTGATTTGAAAAAACTTTGATTATAAATGGCCCAGCAAGTAAGTAAAGTGAATAAGTCATAATAAAAAGTTGTGTTATTTTCTTATGATGGGAACTTTGTAAAATTAAAAATAAAAACATTAGTCTTAATTTCTTAAGAGTAGAAAACAACAACGTATATTCATTGGTGGGTGGTGATCAATGACTGACGCTAATTAGAGTAGGGCGATGGAGAAATAGTCGGGTGGGCTGACAGCCGACTAAAGGGGATGGCCGAGTGAATTTGTAGCCGACCATTGGGAATTGGGAATGTGAATGATTAAATTTGAAAGATATCATGAGCACGTACTAAAAAAATAAAGATCTAATTTCTATTACATAACTATCTTGCTTGAAAATGAACTTTGTTGCAAAAATATGTCCGCATAAAATAGTGCTCTAGTCAGGAATAATTAAGTAACTTGATTATTTTTTGTTGTAGAGGTTAATATTTATACTAGTTGAGTCTTTGATAGGCTTGAATCCATCTTGAGTGGGGTTAGTAATCCATTATGAGTAATCATATTGGTCTTTTTATTGGACCTTTTGCCTCATATGTTGTTAGGGCATTAATGAGGTATATCACCTCTATGACATTAGTTAAATCAGTCTTGTCAAAGTATTTTATGTGTGTAAAGTAAGTTAGCTAAACCTTTTAGAGAAAGAAACTCTAAAGAGACTTGTATTTTTTGAACTTAAATTCTTGGATGCTTACAACTAAATTCGTACCACCTATTTATACTATTCACCCCTTGAATGGATAGTGGAGATTTGTTTGATCTTATAGTTCTAATTACATCTCTAGAAGTTTCTTTAGATTAGATTATTCTAGAATCCTACTCTACAAATTTCTATACAGATTTACATATGTGCACAACATGCTCAATTTCTCTAAGATGCTCCTTAACCTCCATTCAGTTCAGTGTCTCGCAAATCTGACTCCCCATACTTTCAAAGTTTGTTTCATATTGAAAATATAACTTCTATTTTAAGCTACTATTTTTAAGATTATCTTACCATTATAATTCATTTTACTTCCTTCTTTTTTTATCTTACTTTAATTTTGGCTTGTTCAACGGTTGATTGATTAATAATTTAACTAACTTTTAATTAAAATTTTAATCTAATTTATATTTATTATTTTTGCAAGGGTTTACTCTTCCTTAGACATAATATTTCTACTAAGTTCAATTTGAAAATTTAGGATTTGAATTGATGTCCTTTCATTGATTCCTCCACAATTACATCAATTTATTCAAAAGATCTAATTTCAATTGAAATTTGGTTATTCACCATGCACAAGGATTTTTGCGAAGCATCCATGGTTGAATGGTTACAATGCCCAACTCATAATTATTGTTCTGGTTGTTCTTGAGTAGGCTTTGAACTTGATGGTGCATATATCTCATTGGAAACATAGGACAGCAACAAACATGGGTGGGCATGAGGCCAGGACGACCAATTAGGTACTTGATTGCCTAGGATCAATTTTTGAATACCCAATCCCAACCCAGTTAAAGACCAGGTACCTGATCCCAACTAGGTTTTGAGTTCAAGCACGGGGATATAAAAAAAAATGGGCCCAAAATCTGGCTAGTAACATTGCTAGATTTTGAATCCAAAATCTAGCTATAACATAGTCTACATTGTTATTTTTCATTTTTGGAATGTGAATTATGAATTCAAAAATGTGAGTTTGGAATGTGAATTTGTATTCAATGCATGTAAAACAAATTGAAATTAACTCAACTCTCCAAGCAAATTACAAAAATAAATTGTTATACAAATTGAAAACAAATTACAAATTGCTGAAATCAAACATTCAACTTGCTCAACTCAAAACTCCAAATTAAAAAAGAACTTCCTCAAATCATTATTCAAATTTCAACACCAAGCATCAATTCAAATTATATCTTAGCAATTTAGATTCTTAACGTCAATTCCACTTTCAAACTCAACATCCTTTCAACAATCTGAAAATCAAACCACATAAATAACTTAAACATGATATCAAGTCATCAACATTTACAAAAAACCTCCAAGACTCCAATACATTCCCACATTTTGCTCAAATGCTCAAGCATTAAGGAAGGATGTATCGGCTGCCATTTCTGTCAACTTTACCAGAATAACAACAAGATTACAAAGGCATTAATAAAATGGTGAGTTACAACTACCACCCCTAAGATTTGGCGTAATTATGAAAAATTCCTCCCTTTTTCGAAAATTAAAAAAAATCCTAATGTTTGTCACTGTCCAACAAATTAACCTAACCGTTACATGCCTTAGGGTTTTTTGAATTCCAAGTTAAAATTTGCATATGAAATTCCAAAGTTACCCTTAGCCTTAATAACCTTAGTTTTGACCATTTTTTACCATTTTTTGCAGACAAAAATACCCTTAGGGGCTATACTACCATATTTTTAATTTATATGAGGACTTAATAGTAATATAACTATACTACAAGGATTTAATTATAAGAAATCTGTGTATACATATATATACATATATAAAGTAATGTTATATTCTATATATAAGTATACATATGTTCATAACATATATATACAACCCCAATGTCCCTATGCCCGCCGCCTACCCAACCATCCCTACTAGCTAGATGGCTGCTGTTACGACCGCCGTGGTACTGCAACAATGGCAACATCATTGCCTGCTACCCATGGCAATGCAGCTACCATAGATAGCAGGCAAAAGAAGAAAGGAGGGGTAAGGGGGAAGACCGGGTAGGGTTTGATTTTCTTTAAAAAAAATTATCTTTTTTTTCCAATTAATAAATACATAAATTAAGATATATATTTAATTTTTTTATTCATTGTACTCTAAATTAATTAATAAATTTGAGTAAGTTTATTTTAGAGAGATTTATTATTTGAATAAATATTTAAATTATTTTTAAATATTTTTAATTTATATATGATTATTTTTTTAATAAATAATATAATTAAATTTAAACAATTTATCATTTTCAATTAATATATAATAAATGTTAAAGATACATATATATTAATTTTTTTTCTTATTTATTCTTAACTAATATAGTCTTTAATTTTTTATTTATTATTTTTGTTAATTAATATTTTTTTTACTTATTTATTGTTATTTTAGATAGATTTATGATTTGAATAAATATTTTAATTATGTTCAATATCTTTAATTTATATATGATTATTATTTTAATAAATAATATAATTTAATTTAAGAAAATATCTTTATTAATTAATAAATAAATTTGTTAAAATTACATATATTTAATTTTTTACTTATTTATTCTTGATTATTATATTTTTTAATTTTTAATTTATTGGTTTTTTAATTAATAAATTTAACTAAGTTTTATTAATTATTTTAAATATATTTATTATTTGAATAAATGATAGATATCTTTACTTTAAATATGATTTCTATTTTAATAAATAATTTAATTAAATTTAACTAAATTATTTTAGATATGGTTATTAATGTAATATTGTCTAATATGTAACTCAAGTAGTAAATATTTTATTATTTAATATTATTAGATAATTTTAATTATATAAGTAAATTATTTCAAATATATACTACTTAAAATAATTCAAAATTTTAAGATATCATAGCACATAGAGGGGCATTTAGGACTTTAGCCATCAAACCAATTTTCAATATTTTTTATTTTTTTAATCATTTTTCCGTCAAGGGTATTTTTGATTTTTTATATTTTCCGTATACCTTACAAATAAGTTTGTCAATTTAGGGGGGGTTTTGTAATTTTCAAAAAAGCTAGGACTTTTTTGTAATTACACCTAAACTTAGGGGTGGTAGCCTTAATTCACCTTTAATAAAAAGATATAATGTAAAAAATAAAAATAATAAAAAGAATTAAATTAGTTATCTTGCTCAAAATTTTCGAATTCACACAAGTCTTCCTCTACATTAGTTGATTTCAAAGCTAAGCAAAACCAATCTTGGGCACAAGATAAACAACTACTAAATACATCAAGCACATGCCCTCTAGTGCTAAAATTAGCCTCTGAAGCAACTGTGAAGACCAGCCTCGCTAATATATCATGAGCCATCCTAGAAAGTATAGACAATCGATGAGCTAATACTTTTCACCATTTTAATATGTCAAAACCATCTCCACCCTCTTCACACTTTTCTTGCAAATATTTCTCCAACTCAATCTTCCCTTACTTACCTTTCTATTTTTCATCTTGTCAAGCTCATCAAATAAACCATAAGTTCCTTGCCCTTCTCACTCAAAGTGTACCTAGAACTAAAACGTTTATCACTTGCTTTAGAATTAGGGCTTGTTGGCATTACATGGGTATACCCACAAATGCTTTAATATATCAAACAACCCCTTTAATGCGAGTAATAGCCATGCTTTCATCCTTTCCCTTTAAACCATCCTACACAACAAGATTAACAATATCTACAATACATCGCATGTGCATATATTTACCACCCAAAATCATACTATCTGATTGACCATCAAATTTCTTTTTCAAATAAGTAATTGCCCCATCATTTAATGAAGCATTATCTATAATGACCGTAAAGATTTTACCAATACCCCAATCATTCAAGCATGTAGTAATATCCTTACCCACATCCTCACTTTTATGATCAAAACTAGGATAAAAATTCAAAATCTTCTTCTCTAAATTCCAATCATCATCAATAAGATGTGCAGTAAGATAAATAAAATTAACTTTTTAAATCAAGGTCCATGTGTAAGTGCTGATACAAACCCTCTATACATGTGTGGCAATGAAGAACTTCAACCTAGATTTTTTATTCATATACATCTTGAAAATATCTCTAGCTATTGTCCTTCGAGATGGAATAGAAAATTGAGGACATGCAACCGATATAAAATGTCGAAACCCTCTTTCTCAACTGTCTTGAATGGCATCTCATCAACAATAAACTAATGGCATAATGCATCTCTAATTTTTTTTATCAAATTCCCATAATGCTCTTCCGTTCTTTTAACCCTTTCCAACTTGTTGATAATTCAAAATCTTTTGTCTAGTTGCAACTTCAAGAGGTTTTTTCTTGCATGATTGATAATGCTTATCAAGCCCTTTAGTTCCATGTCTATTAGGGTCCATCCTAATACATGTTCCATAATATTTACATCTTTTGTTTTGACATTTATCATTTTTACAAAAGAATTTAGTAAAGTGTTTCCACCATGGTTACGTAGGTGTAATTTCTTTTTTGACTTTTTTCTTTGGAGGCAATTCTTCCTTATTTACATTCTCACCAAAAAAAAGTCTCATCTTCAGTAGGACCCTCTAAACCTCCAGTTATAAAATCATTATCATCATTCAAACCAAACTCCAAGTCATCTAACAAATCCAATTCCGCATCAATTGGATCAACAAAACTCACCTCCTTAGCATTTCCTTTTATTTTTGGATTATTACTTTCCATTTCACTTTGTAAGGATCCTCTAATTCAATAATTTGGATGTCCCTACAAATGCAATTAACAAAAATTAATTTTTCTATACTTGATACTTATTTTTGTTATATATCAATCTAAAAAATTAATAGAGAACACATATAAGGAATAATATAACAAATTGAAAGAATCAAATTCATTCATAAAAAGAGAGGAAAAATCAAAATAAAGGCAAACAATTCTTTCATTATAAATCCTCATTTCAAATTTTCAATAAACCCTATACCCAATAAACTAAAAAAATTAAATAATTAACAAACACATATATGATAGATAATAGTAGAGTGTATATACATAGAATATATAAAAATTTTACAAGAAAAGTGAAAACTAAAAAAAAACTAAATTTTATCAAGAAAATCCTAAACTAAAATATTTTATTAAATAATAAATAATATTAAACATTCTAGTTCATTAGTACCTAGGTAGGTGGATAGTGGTGGCTGGTGGATAGCACGATGGGACAAGCCGAGAGATAGGGGAGCGAGGAAGCAAAGCCAAAAATAGGGGGGATGTGAATTGTGAATTTGGGGGAGGGGGGGACAAATGTGTGTGCGTGAGGGTTTAACATTTAAAATAGAGGCAGAAGTTTCTGCCTCTATTTTAAGTTTTACACTTTAAACTTTTTTCTTTTATTTTTAATTATTTTATCGAGTACCCAATACCCAATCAAGCTAGGATTCATTACTTGAATCCTAGCCTGGATGTAGGGTACCAAGTACCTGATAAAACCCAGTTGATTAGGTTTCAAAACCTCACCACCTAGTCGAGTTGGCGAGTCAAGTACCCAAATCTTGGACATCAATGCCCACCCCTAGCACCCAAGATAACCAAGCTCAAAGAAAAGGCTACAAAACTTACTTGGGAAATAGATCAAAATGATGAGGAGCTTGACAAGATATCAAAGGACTAGTATGTTAAGAAGTTAAGACCATAGAGGAAGTTTCTAGAATCCTCTACAGGGAAGGCCATCCTATTTGTTGGGGAGGAAGAGACAAAGCACAAGGAATATAATGAGTTCTTTACAGTGGTTGACATGGAGGCTACTGTGATTTATGAATAAACAATCCAAATTATGGCTGCACGTTTACTATTATTAGGTGGTGTCCTTCGAAGGATTTATTTTTGTGGACCTTACTATTCCCATTAACTTCTCTATTAGGGAGGTTGGCAGAGCTCCAACTAGCCCCTGAGGCTTGATGGAGGATCCAACTGTTGTGGCACCATGGAGGCCCAAGTAAAAGTCATTTAGGACTTAGCCATTTTTTCTGTAGATGTCTTTGCTTTGATTTTCCTCAAATATACATTATTTTTCTTTATTTGATAGGCAAGTATAAGTTTGACACCATTTTAGTTTTAATGCTTAGACATTGTTAGAGTTCGCAAGTTTGCCATGGATATTTGGACAATTTGTGTACTTCTATTTTATCTTATAGTAAGTTAGATATCCTACTTTTTCATTTCTATGATTTGATGGTAGTAATTTATTATTATTTTATTACTCTTTTATCTTGGGTAGGCTTAATTGGTCTTTTATTTGGGCTTTTTTATGCATATGTCCGTGGGGCATTAGCAGGGTATATCGCATAACTTTTTCCAATGTATTTATGTAAACATCTATAGATCTTGTCATTTGCTAGTGACGATGACAATAAGCCAATTGTTTGAATTTTTATTTGGTAAGTCAATTTTCAACATATATAAAAATAAACGTTTATTTGATTTTACAATATATAAATCATGTTAAGTACTTATTAATCATGTTTTGAGAGCAGGAGGTTTGGGATCAAGACCTAATCCGAGCTAAAATTCAAGTTGAGCCAAATTTTGTAGCATTGAGATAAAGGCAATGGTAAGAGTGCCATCATATGATCGGTTGTTAGGGAAGCAGTAAGGTAGGTGGCCATTGGGTGGCTGATTCGGGGTGCCCAATAGTTGCTTGGGTGTCTGGTGCTCTTTTGATTGCTCGAGCTGGGCAATTGATGCCATTTCTAATGTTAGACCATTTAAAAAATTTTAGTGCTTTGAGGTTCTATTTACCTTTGTAGGTGTTTACCTTTTTAGCAAACACAACTATTTATTATCCTAATGAGAGGACCTGTTTGAGTGTTATATAATGAAAAACTGGCATGATTTAGTGGGGGACTTAGAAAAATTTCTTGGGAATAAAATGCATGTTGGATGACATCATGGATATTTATTAAGAGTTCGCACTCTTTGAATGACTTAGAAAATTTCATTTGAACATTTCATGCTTAGGAGATCCTTCACGAGCATTAGCAAGGATCATGAATTTAACAACCACTCTTGCTTTCTTCTAAGAGCAATTTTTCATCATAGAACCGGATGTATCCTTTTGAGTCTTAGGTCTTAGAGGGTATTTTTTTATGTTCATAGGAGTAGGTTTTCTTTGAAGGGCTTATAGTCCTATTAACTTTACTTCATGTAAGGAACAATTTTGGGATCTTGAAGTAACTAAGTATGTGTTGGACAAAAGTGCGTGGACTTATCTTTTGTGGTGACGTTTAAGCATGTCTAGCTTTACATTCCACCTGGAACTTAGATTTTTTCATGAAGTTTTTGCCTCGATGGTCCTTTAAGATCATTGGTGAAGTTTTAGGTTCTCTAAAGTACTTAACCATTCTTTAAAGCTAATGAGGTTGTCTCCACAACTAAGATAAGTTCTTAAGATATAACTTGTTATCTTTTACTTTGTTTACAAGAAAGATAAATGTCTTTGCAGTGGGTAACTATTGTTAGGTGAACCTTGTTTATGTTTTGGGGTTTATTTTTCCCTTAGCGATGTCCCATTTTCTAAGTCCATGAGCTTTTTCAAAGCCAAGTTAATCCTAGAACCCCTAGGGGTCCCCACAATGGTGTTTCTTTAGGGACCCATTAGGATATTTTGTTATATTACATCATTTTGCATGACCTTTAGAGGTACTATTACAATGATGTCACTTTGCGCACCAAAGGTTTTTCTACTTGGTGGATTTATGATTGCGTTTTCAAGAGTGTTTTTTTTAGGGGTTTTACAATAGTTGTGGTTTTTGCAAGCCCTCCTTATTTTTCTTTAGATGGCTAAGTGTTGGCCAAACACATAATGTTCTCGTATGCCAATATTGTCAGACTTGACGCCTTTTTTTATGAGAATTTGAGTATTTTTTAGTTTTTTTTTTGTTAAATCATTTGGAAGACTTATCCATCATGATTTTCCTTGCTTTCACAATGTTGTCTATACGTTGCCATGTGTTCACATTCTTTTATTTTTTTTGCAATGGTCACCGATTTAGGTCAGGCGTAGGGGTGCCTATTGTGGAATGGTTGCTAGGCGTTTAGGCACTTACTTGTCAGGTACCTAAGCATCTAGTCTCTAAGCTTCATCAAAAGTTGGCTATGTTTGTTTGATGATGTTGTCATTTGAGTGTCGACTAGCAGCTCACATAGTTTGCTCCCTTATGTAATTTAGAAAAAATTAATTAAATGAAGCTTTGTGCTTCAAAAGTTATTTAGAACGTTTAGTGTGATTTTATGTCTTTGCCAATAACTTAGAGAATTCCTTCATCTAGGACTACTTTGACTTTTTCTTCTGCATAAGTAGTAGTGCAGCTTATTCTTAATTTTTTTCTTCTTTCAAAAGGCTAAGTGTTGGCTAGAAGTTTGTGCTTTAGATATTATGAATATTTGCTTATTTTTTCTTAAGGAAGTTTCTTCTATTCATTCACGTTAAACACTTAGTCAATTGTATGACTTTCAAATGTTAATATGTTCCTAATATTTAATTATCAAGCAATACAAGCATGTGAGTGAGGGATTAAATCCTTTTTTTTCCTAACTTCATTATGAGCCCCTTTGGAGGGGTTTGATCACTAATACGTGATGCAATGGATGAGTACAAATGTGAGCCTCCCTAAGGAGGTCTTACCACAATACTTAATACAGATATTAAGCATTATGATGATGTTTGGATATAAGCCTCATTGATAAGTTTTATTGTGACATTAAGTATTGTGATGGCATTTGGATATGAACCTTGTTCTTGATGTTTTATTGGTGATGTTACGTGTTGTGACCACATTCAAGTATAAGCTTTATTAGGGAGAGCTTATCATTAGCATTTGATGAGTTGGTCATGTGCCCTCGAGGTATCCAATAGTAGGTTTTAGTGGTGAGGCCACATACCCTCTAAGGTGCCTTGTAATAGGTTTATGCGCGATGACCATGTGCCCCTAAGGAAGCCATATAAATGGGTTTACATTTTTTTCGTGGAAAGTTTCAATTTGGGACTCAAGTAGAGATATTATCTTGTGGAGGGAGTCACTCAGGGTTTCTCATGGAGATGTTACTTTTTGGAGGGTGTCATTCCATAGAGGGAGATGCTTAGGGTGTCCAGTGGAGATGTTGCTCCATAAAGGGAGGTATTTAGAGTCTTTTACGAAAAGGTGTTTTTTTCATCTTATTTTGTTTGCACATGCCTCCTCAGGTCTTATCACAGATAAGTAATTTCTGTAAGTAATTGCTCCACAACAAAAAAGTGGTCATTGTGTATGAGAACTATATAATGCTTTAGTGAAGAAAAAAGAGCAAACAATTGCTATCTTTTTAGTGGGATAGGCCTTTGCTCATGATGAAAATAAAAATTTTACCCAAGTTACTAGAAATGAGAATGGGACACTAGAAAGGAAATCTAGCCTATTGGGAATAATCAACTTAAAAAGAGAAAACATTGTAAAGTGCATCAACGGGTGCATTTATTAAGATTGGGAGCATTTCCATTTCTACTACATGGACTGGGTCACTAACAATGGCATTTCTCTTCTTAAATATTTTTTTAAGTACAATTTTTCACTACTTTGACCTTTCTTAATTTCGACCACTCATCGGATGAGCCTTGGCGAGCTCCAGCCTTATTTGGTATGGAGCACTTTTTAAGGTTGTTCTATCTCCAGATCACGTATTTTTTTACATAGTCATGTTGGATCAACTGTTTTATCTCATCTTTCCAATGGTGGCATTCTTTAGTGGTATGTCTCTCCCAATGGCAAAAATTACAGTACATCAGGACTTCTACTCTTGTCAAATTCTCTGCAATCTTTAGGGGACTTTTGACCATACCCTACTATTCAACAACCAAGAGCATTTTTGCTCTCGAGGCATTCAAAAGAGTTTATTTAAAAGATGTTTATGGAGGATAGCACTAACATTCATCTAGTATCTTATCGGTTTGTATTTTCTTCTTCTCTTACCTTGTGGTTGTTGGCGTCCTAAGGAGTCACAGCCTTCTTGATCTTGATGTATTTCTTTACTCGAACAAGAAACTCCTCTAGTATAGCTAGGGGTTTTCTAGCTATAGACTTCAAGAACTTTTGGTGTTTTAGGTTCTACTATAAAATACTGTCAAGAGCTCTTAGTTGATGTGAGGGATCATAAGTATCACTATGACAAAATAATAAAGATAGTTTATTAGGGACTTTTCATTTATGGTTTGATGGTGAATAGGTGCACCGCTATTTTAGGTTACTTGTAGGTGATGGAGAATATATGGTGGAAGAACTACGCCAATTGTTCCCAAACTATGATAGATCCAACTAGCATCTAATTGAACCACGTCATAAGGTGCTTGATGAGTGTGGAGCAAAAACACCCTGCTTCACTCAAGTTGTAAAGCTCCATCTTTGGGAAGAAATTATCCATGTGTTCCTTAAGGTCTGTTGTGCTATCAAATTCTAGTAGGTTGGTTATTCTTATTCTAGGGAGAAGCACTTCCCCCAAGATAGTTAAGTAGAAAGGACTACGTCTCAATAGAGCAACAATTAAAGAAAGGTACTGCCTTTCTGCTCATCTTGAGTGTTATAGCATTAGTGAATGAGTCTGAACTTTGGTAGTAGCAGACGGTCACAAGAAGGAGTCTGGTCAAAAGGATGACAGTATGTCTATTTATGGAGGTAAAGGAAGAGCATTGTCTTACTCTAAATTAATCCTCCACTTTGTTCCCTCTAGGGACGATGAAAGGATTGTGGCTCACCTGAGGACAACATTCTCCAATGTTCTGAGTGACCACTTTGGTTATAGCTTTTGTGGAGGGTGTTCATTTGTAATACTAGTTCTCTAGGAGGAATTGGTTCTCCACTAGTATTGGTTCCATCTCTAAGGTGAGCTTGGCATCAGATGTGCCCACCCTAGAAGTGATTATGTTTCAAGCTAGTGGCTTTCCACATTCTTTGACCTTGGTACCACCTAGTTGTTAGAGTCCTGAGCTTTAGATATTTTCTACATTCTTAGTATTTCCTTCTTCTTTGTTCGTTTAGAGTTCTCACTATTCATGCCAAGATAATATTGCATAGAAATGGAGCCCTTCTCGATAGTCAGTAGACTTTTAAGTTCTTTTTCTCTAGAACGCAGTGTAGAGACTTCTCAATTCTCAATTTTTTGGAAATAATCTTCCATGCTCAATTTCTCCTTGGGGCATAGTATTTATAGTTGTTTTTCTTAATAGGCTTTGGCGAATTAGAGTTTTGAGTTTTTTCTTGATGGCCGTAATTAATTAGGCTATCTAGCTTTTTCATTCATTATTTACTTACTTAATTAGGTATTTTTAATTCATTTTTACTTTTTTGTCCTTGTGAACTAAATTTGACATATCACTATTAATAATAAGATGAAAATTTTTTGATAATTCCTCTTCATCAATTTGGCATCCTCTTCCTTCTTCTCTTTTCAAGAATTTTCTATAATTTAAGAAATAATAAACTCAAGATAATTAAAATAAGAAAAATAGAAGTATGGTTAGAAGGAATGATTGTGGCCGTTCTGCACATTTTGTATTTTAAAATACTTCAAAAGTTTCATAAAAACTTTAAAAAATATTAAATCATGTAAAAAGTTTATTAAAGCTTGTATTACATATTTAGCATTTTGAGTATTTTAAATTAATATAATAAATTAAATAAGCTTTGTTGCAATAATAATGATAATGCTTCCCAAATTTTTCATTGAACTAATAAAATATATATAAACCTATTGTAGAACATAAAAAAAGTACAATTGATATAATAAAAATTACATGTAGCATAAGAAAGACCTATATAAATATTAAATTATTAATATAAATTTTTATACTTAAAAAATTAAGAAACATATCTAAAATTAAATTTTATTTGAATACAATTGAAAAATAAATTAAAATAATAATATCTACAATAATTTAATTAAATTTAATTAAAAATAAATAAGTAATTCTTTTAAAAAAACATTTTCATTTTGATCACCCCTCCCCATCCTTTTCGCCCATCCATCGTGCACTTTTTCCCTGACACATAGCTTGGCTAAACTAATCAGCCTTGTTCAGGTGGCTGACCTAGCATGGCTAGCGGCTACATGCATGGCCAACAGTAGCTTGGCCTGCACTAGCTGTGGGCATGGCCAATCGGCAATTGCTAGCTAGCAGTGGGCGGGGAGGGGGTAAGATGGGGAAGTAAAGGGAAGGGGTAAAGAATATTTTTTCTTTAAAAAAAATTACTTACTTATTTTTAAATTAATAATTAAATGGGGCACTTATTTAAAAGTACCAAAAATATTTTTTAATTTTGTGATTAGTCCCCACCTAATTTTGTTTAGATTAAACTCTCCAATTTTGTTAAAATTTTAGAGTTCACTCCCTACTTACTGGATTTGACAAAAATACCATTAAGTGTACTATTTTTAACTCATTTTTTTTCACTTCTTTATCATAAAAAAAAAAAGCAATAGTAAATCCTAACAATAGCAATATTATTTTCAGAAAAAGAAAGAAAAAAAAACACAAGAAGTTCTCGGCGGGAATGAGAATAATCGTGGGAGCTAACAACCACCAACCCGACATTTGTATTGTTGTCTTCTCTTTTCATTTTCATCATTTTTGGGTTTCTTCTTCATCATTTTTTGGTTTCTTCTTCATCTCAGTTGCTTCTAAGTTTCTTGTATTTTTCCGATGTCAACCAGCAGTGAAGTTAGAGTGTTCAATCAAGTGTTGAGGAGTTGCTGCTACAAAGTCGAACTCTATATAATGTCAATTAAAGATAGTATGATTTTAATGGACATATACATTAATCTGGCAAGAAAATGGAGTGAAACCAACGCCGAGCTATTTACTTTGCGATATATTACTCTACATCAAATATTGTACATAACTTTGACTGATGACGATGATGTCCTAAATATGGTCTTACTGCATTTAGCATTGAAGATAAACATTGTTGACATCCTAGTAAACTAAAAAGATAAATTAAGAAGTAGTGCCAAGAAAAGCAGTGATGTTTTATGGTAATACTTTCATAGAATCTAAATTGTATTGCAATTTGTAAAGTTTTGTACATCAAGTATTCTGAAATTGTACTCTATTTATTTAAAAATCTTTCTCTACTTGGAGCGTTCTACATTATATTTCATTGCAAATAAAATTGTACTTCATTTGACAAAAATTGTACACTATTATTTAAGTTTTATACTTCAAGTGTTCTACAATAGATTATCAAAAATTGTATTGCAGTTGCTGAGGTTTTATACTTTAGAGGTTGTGAAATTATACTTCACTTTATCTATGAAATTATACTACACTTTATCTAAAATTATACTTCTTTTTTTTTGTCTAAAATTATATTTCATTTTACCTAAATATGTACTCTATTCATTGAAGTTTTATATTTCAAGTGTTTTATTTAATGATTATCCCAAACTATATTGTAGTTGCTAGAGTTTTATATTTAAACTATTTTGAAATTGTACTTCGTTTTATACAAATCTGTGCTCCAGTTATCAAAAATTGTACTTTATTTTCTTCAAATTGTACTCTATTATTTAAGTTTTATACTTCAAGTGTTCTACTAATTGATTACCCAAAATTATACTGCTATTGCTAGCAGTTTATTCTTGAAAGTGTTCTCAAACTATACTTCTTTTATCTAAAATTGTACTTCAATTTTCTGAAATTATACTTTATTTTACAAAATTTGTACTCTATTTATACAAGTTTTATACTTTAATTGTTCTATTTATTGATTATCCAAAATTATACTACCCTTGCTAGGGTTTTATACTTCAAGTATTCTGAAATTGTACTTCACTTTATATAAAATTGTACTTCAATTTTTTAAAATTATACTTGCTTCATTTTACAAAACCTGTTATATATCATTAAAGTACTATACTTCAAGTGTTCCAAAATTGTACTTTATTTTATCTAAATTTGTACTTTAATTAGATGAATCAATTATTTAAGTTTTACTGATGTATTATCAAAAAATTATACTGTCTGTGCTAGAATTTATACTTCAAGTGTTCTGAAATATACTTCACTTTATTAAAATTGTACTTCTTTTTTCTGAAATTATATTTCATTTTACCTAAACCTGTACTCTATTTATTGATTTTCTACACTTCAAGTGTTCTATTTGTTGATTTTCCAAAATTATACCGCTTTTGCTAGGATTTTATACTTCACGTGTTTTGAAATTGTACTTGACTTTATTTAAAATTGTACTTCCATTTTCTAAAATTATATTTACTTCATTTTACAAAACCTATAAGTAATCTATTCATTGAAGTACTATACTTCAATTGTTTTGAAATTGTACTTCATTTTATCTAAACCTATACTTCAATTAGCTAAATCTATTATTTAAATTTTATACTTCAAATGTTCCACTAATGAATTATCAAATATTATATTGCCTCTGCTGGTGTTTTATACTTCAGGTGTTTAGATATTATACTTCACTTTATCTAAAATTGTTCTTCTCTTTTTTTCTAAAATTATACTTTATTTTGTAATTTATTTTACCTAAATATATACTCTATTCATTGAAGTTCTATACTTCAAAATGTACGTCTTTGATCTAAAATTGTAATTCGATTTTATGAAATTATACTTCACTTTACGAAAGATGTATTCTATTTATAGAAGTTTTATATTTTAAGTGTTCTATTTATTTATTATCCAAAATTATACTGCCTTTGCTGGGATTTTATACTTTAAGTATTATAAAATTATATTTCACTTTATCAAAAATTGATTTCAATTTTATGATATTATACCTCATTTTACAAAACTTGTAATCTATTCATTGAAGTACTATACTTTAAGTGTTCCAAAATTGTTCTTCATTTTATCTAAACCTATATTTCAATTAGCAAAATTTACTATACTTCACTTTATTTAAAATTGTACTTCTTTTTTTGAAATTATACTTCATTTTACTTAAACATGTGCTCTATTAATTGAAGTTCTATATTTTAAGTGATTTATTTATTAATTATCCAAAACTGTACTGCAATTATTAGGGTTTTATACTTCAACTGTTTGAAATTGTATTTCATTTTATACAAATTTGTACTTTAGTTATCTGAAATTTTACTTCATTTCACTTAAAATTATACTTTATTATTTAAGTTTTATACTTTAAGCGCTCAACTATTTGATTATTCAAAATTGTACTACTGCAATACTAGAGTTTTATACTTCAATTGTTCAAAATTTTACTTTATTTTTTATAGATTTGTACTCAACTATCTGAAGTTTTACTTCACTTCACTTAAAATTATACTCTATAATTTAAGTTTTATACTTCAAGTATTATGCTAATTGATTATTCATTTCACTTAAAATTATACTCTATAATTTAAGTTTTATACTTCAAGTGTTATGCTAATTGATTATCCAAAATTATATTACTATTGCTAGTGATTTATACTTAAAGTGTTCCCAAACTATACATCTTTTATCTAAAATTGTAATTCAAATTTCTGAAATTATACTTCACTTTACAAAACTTGTACTCTATTTATAGAAATTTTATACTTTAAATGTTCTATTTATTGATTATCCAAAATTATACTACATTCGCTGAAGTTTTATACTTCAAGTGTTCTAAAATTATATCTCATTTTATCTAAAATTGTACTTTAATTTTTTGAAATTATACTTGCTTCATTTTACAAAACTTGTAATCTATTTATTGAAGTACTTTACTTCAAGTGTTCTAAAATTGTACTTCATTTTATCTAAACTTGTACTTCAATTAGTATACTTTAAGTGTTCTGAAATTGAACTTTATTTTATTTAAACTGTACTTCAATTAATTGAATCTATTATACTTTATTTTATCTAAAATTGTACTCTTTTTTCCTAAAATTATACTTCATTTTGTACTTCATTTTGCCAAAACTTGTACTCTATTCATTGAAGTTCTATACTTTAAATGTTCTATCTATTGATTTTTCAAACTTTATCTAAAATTGTACTTTTTTTTGAAATTATACTTCATTTTACCTAAACATGTACTCTATTCATTGAAGTTCTATACTTCAAGTGTTCTATTTATTTACTATCTAAAACTATACTACAGTTGCTAAGGTTTTATATTTAAACAGTTTCAAAATTGTACTTCACTTTATACAAATTTGTATTCCAGTTATCTAAACTTATACTTCATTTCACATAAAATTATACTCTATTATTTAAGTTATATACCTCAAGTGTTTTACTAATGGATTATAAAAAATTGTACTGCAGTTGCTAAGGTTTTATACTCCAAATGTTCTAAAATTATACTTTTTTTTTTTCTGAAATTATACTTCATTTGTTAACCTCAAGGGATACAGTCGAGGAAGAAATTGGCTTGACCAATGCATCGCACAATGAATTGGTTTTAACTAGCAACTTGATTACTACATGGAGGAATTACATATATAGGGAGGGTCAAACATTCAAGGATGCTCAGGAGTTTAGAATTATGCTTAAAAATTATGTGGTGTTTACTTTATGGTCATTTAAATATAAGAAAAATGACAATAAAAAAATCATAGCCACTTGCAGTGATAAAAATTGCAAATAGAGAATCTATGTATCAAGGAATAAGGCTGATAAATTATTTAGCATTCAAAAATGCAATCAAGAGCACATATGTGATGAGGCTAATCTTCGAACAATGGGATATCCTAAAGTCAATTCTACTTGAGTTGCTAACATTGTAAAGGATAAATTGAGGTCAAAGCCATGTTATCGGCCCTCTACCATATTGAAAGATGTTCATAGAGAATACAGTGTGGAACTTAGGTACCATAAAGCATGGATAGGTAAGGAATTAGCGATGCATGACATCCATGGTGCTGAGAAGGGATCTTATAATAAGTTGAGGTGATACTATGATGCTGTGAAGAGGACAAACCTTAGAAGTATTGCAGACTATGAGATTAACCCAATTAGTCAAAAATTTTGTCGACTATTTATATGTTTCAGTGCCTGCCTTTTTGATTTTCTTAGGAGATGTAAACTGTTGATATTTTTAGAAAGCACCCATATTAAAGATAAATAGAAAGGATGCTTACTTAGTGTTGTTAGTAAGGATGCTAATGATGACTTATTCATGCTAGCATATATAGTTGTTGACTCTGAAAATTGTATTAATTGGAAGTGGTTTAGCTTCAAGCTAAGTATCTTAGATTCTCAATATCTACCTGACTTATCAAGGTTTACTTTCTTCTCTGACTGACATCCATGTCTTCTTAAGGCCCTCCCCATGATATTTCCTAGTAGCCACCATGCATACTGCTTGAGACACGTAGTGGATAACTTTAAGAAATAAATAAATGTAATTTATCTTTGTTTATGAAACAATTATGTGAAATAAATTCTAATCTATAACATTTAGCATATTAATGTTCTATTATTTTAAATTTAGGTATTAAGAAAGTACCCTCTACATAACAAGAAACATTGGTGCCTTATTTTTATGAAAGCTGTATATGCGTCTACAAGGCAAGAGTATGCACAACATATAGATAGCATCTTGGATTGCCACTTGCTAGAGACTTTATTATGCAGTCTAACCCACCATGTTGGGCAAATTCCTTATTCAGTGGAGATCAATGGGGGGTAATAAATAATAGTCAAGCAAATATTGAAATAATTGGGTTAAACCAGCTTGATTTATGCCAGTTGCAGCCATGGTTGATCACATACACATGCAAATAATGATTATGATACATGATCAACAAGAAGAATCTCATAAGATGGTTGGTCAATTATGTCCCAAGCAAGAGAAGAAGTTGGCAATCAATCATATGCATTCTCGTAACTTAAAAATTATCATGTCTAGCAGTTGGAGCTTTGAGTTGATTGAACAAGATAAATCATATGCTGTAGAATAGTAGGGTTTGTTCCTGTAGAGCATGGTAGATTGATAAAATACCATGCAAACACGCTTGTGCTTGTATCGAGTCAAGGTCACTTTTACCGTATGACTTCATTGATCAATACTATTGAGTTGAGATGTATAAACAAGCATACTAAGTAGTGATAAGCCTTATTCCTACATTTGATATGAATATGTTCCCGCCAGATGATAATGGCATCAATAATGCACCTGATTGCCAATCTTAGCCTTGGCGTAGAAGAACACAGAAAATTCCATCACAAATTGAGAAATATGTAATTAAGTATAAAAAGTGTTGTAGAACAGGGCATAATCGTTGAACCTACAAAGAATTAGTAAACTAGTTAAATTTCATACCTAAATTTCTTGATAATTATACCTCAACAAAATACATTTTATACTTTGTTAGTTCTAGGTTTGTACTTTATTTCCTTTGAATTGTACTCACATTCACTGCCCAGTTTCAATTGAATTGAAATGAATTTCAATGAAATACATTTTATACTTTGTTAGTTCTGGATTTGTACTTCATTTTCTTTGAATTATACTCACATTCGCTGCCCAATTTTAATTGAATTGAAGTAAACTTCAATGAAACATATTTTATATTTTGTTAGTTTTAGGCTTTTGCTTTATTTCCTTTGAATTGTACTCACATTCATTGCCCAGTTTCAATTAAATTGAAGTGAAATGCAATAAAACAAATTTTATACTTTGTATTTTATGGGTTTGTACTTCATTGCCCTCAAACTATACTCAAATTGGCTGCCCAATTTCAAAGGAATTGAAGTGTATTTCAACAAAACACATTTTATACTTTGTTAGTTATGGGTTTGTACTTTATTTTCTTCAAATTATACTCACATTCACTGTCCAGTTTCAATTGAATTGAAGTAAACTTCAATGAAACACATTTTATATTTTGTTAGTTCTGCGTTTATACTTCATTGCTCTCAAATTGTACTTAAATTCATTGCTCAGTTTTAATTTAACTTAAGTGTACTTCAATGCAACACATTTTATACTTTGTTTATTCCACGTTTGTACTTCACTTCCCTCAAATTATACTAAACTCACCGCCCAATTTCAATGGAAAATATTATAAATACTTAATGAAAAATTACACTTACATACAAAATAATATTATAAATAAAGTATGCTTCAATTTACATATGTATTTACATACAAAGTACAAACATAGTAATATTTCTTGATATTTTTACCTCATTTCGGCAATTTTGTACTTAATATATTAATATTTTTACTAATATTGTTGAATTGAAATTTTTTCAATGATTTGAATTTTAAGTCTTGGTAATTAATAACCAAATTATAAAAATATGTGTAATATTTATCAGATGAATAAGATAATGTTAAAGTTTTAATTTGTTAATCAATAGTATTCAACAGATGAATGTTGTCAATCTCAGTAATGAAAGAATATTTGTGCTTTCAAAGATGTAAGCAAATGAGAATTTGATGATAATATCCACACTATCATCGGTAAAAATATGAACTTCACATGATCCGATAATCTCAAAATATTGTACTTAACCATCATTATAATTATTGGAGAATAATTATTCAATTGCAGTAAGTGTACTTCAATGAAACATATTTTATACTTTGTTAGTTCTGGGTTTGTACTCATTTCCTTCGAATTGTACTCACATTCACTGCCCAATTTTAATTAAATTGAAGTGAACTTCAACAAAACACATTTTATTTTTTGTTTTTCTAGGTTTGTACTTTATTGCTTTCAAATTGTACTCAAATTGGTAGCCCAGTTTCCAAGGAATTGAAGTGAACTTCAATTAAATACATTTTATACTTTGTTCTTTCTTGGTTTGTACTTCGTTGCCCTCAAATTGCACTCAAATTGGCTGCCCAGTTAGAAAGGAATTGAAGTGTACTTTAACGAATCACATTTTATACTTTGTTGGTTTTAGGTTTATACTTCATTGCACTCAAATTGGTTGCCCAATTAGAAAGGAATCGAAGTGTACTTCAACGAAATATATTTTATACTTTGTTAGTTTTAGGTTTTCTACTTTATTTTCTTCAAATTGTACTTACATTCACTATCCAGTTTCAATTGAATTGAAGTGAACTTCAATGAAACATATTGCATACTTTGTTTTTTTATAGATTTGTACTTCATTGCTATCAAATTGGACTTAAATTGGCTGCCTAATTTTCAAGGAATTGAAGTGAATTTCAATGAAACACATTTTATACTTTGTTCTTTGTGGGTTTATACTTCATTGCCCTCAAATTGTACTAAAATTGACTGCCCAATTTTAAAAGAATTGAAGTGTATTTCAATAAAATACATTTTATATTTTATTTTTTCTGGGTTTGTACTTCATTGCACTCAAATTGGTTGCCCAGTTAGAAAAGAATTGAAGTGTACTTCAACGAAACATATTTTATACTTTATTAGTTTTGGATTTGTACTTAATTTTTTTCAAATTGTACTCACTTTCACTGCCCAATTTCAATTGAATTGAAGTAAACTTCAACAAAACATATTTTATACTTTGTTTGTTCTGAATTTATACTTTATTTTCTTCGAATTGTACTCACATTCATTGCCCAGTTTCAATTGAATTGAAGTAAATTTCAACAAAACATATTTTATACTTTGTTCTTTTTGGGTTTGTACTTCATTGCCCTCTAATTGTACTCAAATTAGTTGCCCAATTTCAAAGGAATTGAAATATACTTCAACTAAACATGTTTATACTTTGTTAGTTCTTGTTTTGTACTTCATTTACCTTGAATTGTACACATATTCATTGCCTACTTTCAAATGAATTGAAGTAAACTTCAAATAAACACATTTTATACATTATTTGTTCTGGGTTTGTACTTCATTACCCTTAAATTATACTCAAATTGACTACCCAACTTTAATGGAAACTGGGCATATTATACTTCAACATAACATAGGTTATACTTTGTTTGTTCCACAGTTATACTTCATTTTCCCCAAATTGTAGTCAATTGACTGTCCAATTTCAATTGAAAATATTATAAATACTTGATGGAAAACTACACTTACATATAAAATAATATTATATATAAAATATGCTTCAATTTACATATGTATTTATATACAAAGTGTGATTTAAATCCTAGCATTTTCATGACTTAATATTGTATATGCCATTATCGCACAATATTTATCTATGTCAATTGTTCTAGTAGTCCTCCAGAACTCGATGGTGTCTTTAGCAAAACCTTTAGCCCAAAGGCACACATAGACACCATAAACCACTACACTCTTTTGCTATCTATTTTTTTTTTTTTGCCTCATGTATTCATCTACACGACACCCCAATGAAAGCTTCATGTACTGAGAATAGAATGAAGCCTACAAAAATATTGATCAATTGTTGACTCCCTACTTTATAAAGAAATCATAAGGAAATGAAGCAAACTTTAGATTGTATCTGGCTGCCATAGTTGAATTCATGTAAAATAAAAAATGAGTTAAGGTGTCGAGGACAACGAAAAACCAATGATGGTGCAAACAAATCAGTAAGATTATGTAATGAAACTGGTTTACTGCATCTAATGTGAGCTCTTCCAAATCTTTACAGGAGAAAGAGTTAAGTGTAAATATCAACTCCATAAATTCTTCATCTATAATATCCTTCATGTTGCATCCCTTGAGTCTATCTAATATATCAGCCTATGAATTATAAAACAAATAGTTAGACTTACTGGAAATGTGAACTAAATTAAGTTAGGAAACCACCACATACCTGTGCTATTGCAGATGTAAACCACACCTTGTGGTGACACTTGTTGTTGAAAGATGGACTATATTATATCGACATGTAACAGTGTACTATGTTGCTGGTAAGTTCTCCTTCAAATAACAGCTCACAAAAGTTTCTTCCATCTAGAAATTGTCTTGCTCCCTCTCAGACAGTCTCCCTACACAATTGTTAATTCTTAGTTTAGACACCAATTTATCTAAAAGAAAAATAATAAGCAAATTTTGTTACCTCAAATTATCTCTTTTGATAAAGTTGTTGATGAGTTCTTGCTCTTCTACTAGAATAAGAGCACGACATCTATAATTAGTCCTTATTTTATAAGGATCAAGCACTTCAATCTTTAAGCTGGCTAGTTCATCTACCACCTGGATTGGGCTGATGTCTTTGGTCTCTGCGGGTACAAAACACAGCACATTAGTTACAAAGTAGCAACTATTGAAGTACAAAAGATTAGTATATTAAGTACAAAGTATCAACTATTGAAGTTCCTCTATTAAAATACAAAATATAACCAACATGGAGTACACAACCCAAGCACATTAAGTACAAAGTATCAACTGTTAAAATATCCCCTATTAAAGTATAAAATATAACCAACATGAAGTACACAATCCAAGCACATTAAGTACAAAGTATCAACTATTAAAGTATCCCCTATTAAAGTACAAAATATAACCAACATGGAGTATAAAACCCAGCACATTAAGTATAATGTATCAACTATTAAAGTATCCCCTATTAAAGTACAAAATATAACCAACCTGGAGTACAAAACTCAACACATTAAGTGCAAAGTATCAACTATTGAAGTATCCCCTATTGAAGTACAAATTATAACCAACATGGAGTACAAAACTCAGCACATTAAGTACAAAGTATCAACTATTGAAGTATTCCCTATCGAAATACAAAATATGACCAACATGGAGCACAAAACTCAAGCACATTAGGTATAAAGTATCAACTATTAAGTTCAAAAGATCAACACATGAAGTACAAATATTGCCAACATGAAGTGCAAAAGATTAGCACATTAAGTACAAAAATCACCAGTATATAGTGTACAATAAATTCGCACATTAAGTACAAAAATCACTAACATGAAGCATAAGATATCATCACATTAAGCGCAAATATCAACCAATCAAGTGTAAGATATTATTATATTTATTACAAACAAATAATTTACAAATGAAATGCAAATAGCAAAAACTTAAAATATTAAGTAGTTGATAACACCTTTTTTTTCTTCTTGTTCTTTATTTTTTTGTGCACAAGGACAAAGATGATAGGTCTTTTTCACTTGTCTTGCTCTTTTGGCTGGTGTGGGGCTTAGGGGGCTGACAAAACCTAGAGATTTCTATTTTGGCTTTCTGTCTTCTCGATTATGCATATTTGTCACAATCGAGAACATGACATTTGCCACTTCAATCTTAGATTTCTCAAACTCAACTGCTTGAATTGGTACATAACATTTTGTCTCCAAAGGTTTGGGGGAATCTAATAGATCATGAAGGTGTTTTATTCAACTTTCTTTATCTACCATGTCTTCAGATTCATCCCCTTCGTTTTGTGCATCATCTACCAAATCAAGTCCCCCTTCATATACATACTCACCAGTTTTCTCTTCAAGCTCCTCCCTATCAGTCTTGTCCTTAGCTAGATGCTTCTCTTCACCTTGCTCCATCATTGCCATCATATTGAATGAAGTAATTTTTTCTTTCAATGATTTAATTTCTTCAACTTTTGCTGCAATAATTGCTTCATATATTGTATGATCATAAACATGAACTTCATTGATAGCAGTATTGGCAGACTTTGATTTCTTGATCAAAACTGCTAATTCTAACTCCTCTGGAACAGGGTTGAGGGCTACAACCTATTACAATGAAAATAATTATTAAATTCAACTTATTATACTAAACGTTAACAATGAATTATTATAATTGTTATCATTTCTGTTGTAACTTGTTTCAATTTATTCTCTGCCTCCTCCACATTACGTGAGAGTTTGCTATCCTTCCACCAATAAAAGCATGAAAATTCAAGCAAACTAACTGGTGAAGCTAGTTATGGGATGTGTTCATACACCCATGCCTGTCATTCATAAATAAAATTTTTATATTCACTTGAATATAAATATAATCAATGTTATTAGAAAAATGAAGCAAACACTTACTTACCATCAAACTGACTGTGCACCCGTTAATGTTCTTGATTTTTTCTCCACCTATTCCTAAATGGTTCTTCATGTCTTGGACAAGAAAATTGTTTTCAGCTATACCCCATGCATACAAACCAACTCTAGACAAATTGTCCAAGTATGATAGGAGAAATTGTGGAGTCCAATAATTAGATGTTGGAAATAGAAAACAATTAAAAACAAAAAAAACCTACAAAAATTATTCAAGTTTTCCTCACTATCCTTATATACATACTCCTCAAACTTTTTTGCTATTTCAAATCTAGTTATATTCTACAACTTTCTAGAAAAAAGGCTATCAAAGGTTGAAGACTTTATCTTTAATGTTATATCAATAGATTGCACCACATATGGTAACCCTAAAATCATAGAAAATTCAGTTGCAAAAAAAAGAACCTCAACCCCCTCCAAAAAATAAAATGACAGATTTTTTGGATCAAACCTTCTAAGTATAGCTTTAAGTCGAATGAAGTTTGAACTTAACTTAAGCATATCCATGTATATATAGAAAAGGATTTTTTTCAATGCATCAAAATATTTTGACCCCATCTTAAACTTCACAATCTCCAATTTACTCTAAAAAAATTAGAGGAAGCAACAAGAGCAGACCTCATAATGTATGGGCTTTGCAGCAATCAAATAAAGAAAAATTAGTATATAAACTGATTATAAACTAACTCTTTTAGATAATGTGTACTGAAAACTTGAATATTTTATACTATAAATGCTTCTAAAATGTACTCCAAAAACACATAATATATACTTCACTTTCAATTAGAGTATATTCCAAGCTTGAATATTTTGTACTACAGTTGCTTTTAAAATATACTGCAAATACATAGATTATATACTACACATTCATTTAATATATATATTACAGGCTTAAATATTTTATACAATAGTTGTTTCTAAAATATACTGCAGATACAAAGATTACGTACTACACTTTTAGTTAATGTATACTACAAGTTTAATGTTTTTGTACTACAAATACTTCTATAATGTATTGTAGTTACACTAATTAGATACTGCACTTTTGCCTAATGTGTACTCTATGTTTGAATATTTATACTATATTTGCTTCTAAAATATACTGTATGGACACAAATTATATACAATAATTTTATTTAATCTACAGGCTTGAATGTTTTGTACTATAAATCTTCTAAAATGTACTGTAGCTACACATATTATATACTATAATATTACCTAATGTGTACTACAAGTTTGAATATTTTATACTACATTTGCTTCTAAAATATACTGCAACTACAAAGATTATATACTACATTTTTGACTAATTTGTACTGTAAGTTTGAATATTTTATACTACATTTACTTCTAAAATGTATTGCAATTACACAAATTATATACTACAATTTTGCCTAATGTGTACTGCAAGATTGAATATTTTATACTACATTTGCTTCTAAAATATACTACAACTATACTACTCTTTTGCCTAATGTTTTATACTATATTTGTTTCTAAAATATACTCTAGCTATACAGATTATATGCTATATTTTTGCCTAATGTATACTGTAAGTTTGAATATTTTATACTATATTGGCTTCTAAAATGTACTACAATTACGCAAATTATTTACTACAATTTTTGCATAATGTGTACTGCAAGTTTGAATATTTTATACTACATTTGCTTCTAAAATGTATTGTAGTTACACAAATTATATACCACACTTTTACCTAATGTGTACTGCAAGCTTTGATGTTTTGGATTACAGATAATACTCTACCACTTTCAGATAGTTTTATTGTATAATTTCACCATATAATTTTAGATAAAAAAAGAAGTATAGACCCTAAAAAGGGGAAGTCCAACTTTCATACCCTTCAAGTACAAATTAGAAACTTTCCATATCACAACAAAAATTATATGTATATCAAATCAGTTCAAATGTTTAACTACTAAAAAATGTATAAAAACCCTAAACATAAGAAAATAGATAAGAAATAAGTATAATACTGAAAAATCACAAACATTTAAAACTGTAAATGCAGAAAAATATACCTTTGTTTCTTTTGATCACTTCTTTTTATACTTCGCTTCTTTTTGCTGCTCTTTTTCCTTCCATTGTTGCAAAAAAATGGTAGAAATTTTGGTATCTTTTTTTTTTTTTCACTTTTTCTCACGTCAATGGCAAAGGAATGGTTTCACACCCTTTTCTTTTGGTCCCTTGAGAAGTCAATTTCAGTTATAAAAAAAAAAAAAGAAAGCGTTCTTCCTAAAGAGAGAAACACAATTCTCAGGTATTTTTGTTTTTTTTTTCTAGATACAATTGTATATAGGTTTTTCTAAAAGATGTGGGAAGTGATTCCTAAATTTTGTGAAAAAGAAGGGAGTTTAGTGTATAAAAATTTAAATAAGGACTAAACACTAAACTGAAAATAGGGTTAGAGATTTTTCTTAAATGTTTGTAATTAAATTTAGTTAAGTTTTAGGTATGATTATTATTTTGTAGGTTAATTAGAAAAAAAATCCCTAATCCTACTTTTAATTTAGTGTTTAGTCTCCATTTGAATTTTACACACTAAACTCCCCACTTTTTCACAAAAGTTAGGAATCACTCCCCATATCTCTTAGAAAGACCTATATACCCTTATATTTGAAAAAAACAACAAAAATACTTGAGAAATGCGTTTCTATCTTCAAGAAGAAAGCTTTCCGCTTTTTTTTGTTGGCTGAAAATGACTTCTCGAGGTGCAAAAATAAAAGGGCGCAAAATCACTCTTCCTCTGCCATTGAAGCGAGAACGAAAGAAGAATAAGTGAAAAGAAAAAAGAAAAAAGAAAGCCACCAAAATTTTTGCCATTTTTCTATGACAATGGAAAGAAGACATCTATAAAAGAAGTTAAGTACAAAAAGAAGTGAGCAAAAGAAATACATGTATGTTTTCTACATTTGCAGTTTCAAATGTCAGTAATTTTTCAGTATTTAGGATTTTGATTCATTTTTTAGTTGTTAAACACTTGAGCCAATTCAATATACATATTATTTTTGTGAGATGGGAAGTTTCTGATTTATATTGAAGGGTATAAAAGTTGGACTTCACTTTTTTGTGGTTTATACTTCTCTTTACCTAAAATTATATGGTGAAATTATATAATAAAACTATCTAAAAGCGATAGTGTATTATCTGTATAACAGAACATCCAAACTTGCAGTACATATTAGCAAAAGTGTAACATATGATTTGTATAATTGTAGCACATTTTAGAAGCAAATGTAGTATAAAATGTTCAATCTTGTAATACACATTAAGGAAGAGTATAGTATATATCCTACAGTACATTTTAGAAACAAATATGGTATAAAACATTCAATCTTGTAGTACACATTAGGAAAAAGTGTAGTATATAACCTGCAATATATTTTAGAAGCAAATATAGTATAAAACACTCAATCTTGTAGTACACATTAGGGAAAAGTGTAGTATATAACCTGTAATATATTTTAGAAGCAAATGCAATATATAACATTCAAGCTTAAAGTACACATTAGACAAAAGTGTAGTATATAATAAGTGTAACTGCAGTACATTTTAGGAACATCTGTAGTACAAAAATATTCAAACTTGCAGTGTACATTAAATAAAAGTATAGTATATAATCTGTGTATCTGCAGTATATTTTAGAAGCAACTGTAATAAAAAATATTGAAGCCTGAAGTATATACTAATTGAAAGTGTAGTATAATATATTATGTATTTCTGAAGTACATTTTAGAAACATTTGTAGTATAAAATATTCAAGCTTGAAGTATACCTTAACTGAAAGTGTAGTATAATATATTATATATTTCTGAAGTACATTTTAGAAGCATTTGTAGTATAAAACATTCAAGTTGTTAGTACACATTATCTAAAAGAATTAGTTTATTGTCAGTTTATATACTAATTTTTCTGTATCTGATCACAATAAAGCCAAGACATTATGAGGTCTGCTCTCATTGCTCCCCCCAATTTTTTCAAAGTAAATTGGAGATTGTGAGGTCCAAGATGGGGTCAAAACATTTTGATGCATTGAAGAAGACCCCTTTCTATATATACATGGATATGCCTAAGTTAAGTTCAAGCTTCATTCAGCTTGAAGCTATACTTAGGAGGTTTAACCCAAAAAGGCTGTCATTTCATTTTTCGAAGGAGGTTGATGTTCCTTTTTCTGCAGCTGAATGTTCTATGATTTTAGGGTTGCCATATGTGGGGCAATCTGCTGATATAACATTGAAAATAAAGTCTTTAATCTTTGACATCCTTTTTTCTAGAAAGCTGTAGAATATTACTAGATCTAAAATAGCAAAAACATTTGAGAAGTATGTATATAAGGATAGTAAGGAAGACTTGAATAATCTTTGTAGGTTGTACATACTTTTTATTTTTAATTATTTTTTATTTCCAACATCTAATTATTGAACTCCACAATTTCTCCTACCATACTTGAATAATTTGTCTAGAGTTGGTATTAATGATGGGACACAGCTATATACAATTTTCTTGTCCAAAATATAAAAACCATTTAGGAGTGGGTTGAGAAAAAACCACGAAATACATTGATGAGTGAACAGTTGGTTTGATGGTAAGCATTTGCTTCATTTTTCTAATAACATTGATTATATTTATATTCAAATGAGTATAATTTTTTAATTTATGAATAGCAGGCATGGGTTTATGAATGCATCCCTTCACTAGCTTCACTAGTGAGTTTGTTTGAGTTTCCACGCTTTTGCCAATGGAAGGATAGCAAACTTTCATATAATATGGAGGAGGCAAAGAATAAATTGAAACAAATTACAGCAAAAATGATAATAATTGTAATAATTCATTATTAGCTTTTTGTATAAAAATTTGAATTTGATAATTACTTTTACTGTAATAAGTTGTAGCCCTCAACCTTGCTCCAGATGAGTTAGAATTAACAATTTTGATCAAGAAATCAGAGGCTGCCAGTACTGCTATCAGTCAAGTTCATGTTTGTGATCATACAATATATGAAGTAATTATTGCAGCTAAAGTTGAAGAAATTAAATCTTTGAAAGAAAAAATTACTTCATTCGATATGATGGCAATGAAGGAGCAGGGTGAGGAGGAAATGCAGGTTGTTGAGGACAACATTAAAGGGGAGAAGCTTGAACAGGAAGCTGGTGAGTTTGTACATGAGGGGGGACTTGATTTAGTGGATGATGCATAGAAAAAAATGGATGAATCTGAAAACACAGTGATGAAGAAAGTCGAACAAAACACCATCATGATCCTTCATATTCCCCAAAACCTTTAAAAACAAAAGTTTATGTACCAATTCAAGTGGCTGAGTTTGAGGAATTTGAGATTGAAGTGGCAAATGTTGTATCCTCGATTGTGACAAATGTGTATAATTGAGAAGATAGGAAGCCAAAATAGAAATCTCCAGATTTTATTAGCCCCTTGAGCACCACACCAGCTAAAAAAGCAAAAAACGTGACAAAGACCTATGGTCCTCCTCATCCTCATCCTCGTGCAAAAAAAAAAAAAAACAAAGACAAGAAGAGAAAAAAGTGTTGTCAACTACTTAATATTTTAAGTTTTTGCTATTTGCATTTCATTTGTAAATTGTCTGTTTGTAATAAATGTAATGATATCTTATTCTTGATTGGTTGATATTTGTGCTTAATGTGCTGTGTCTTTTGTATTACAAGTTGGTGATATTTATACTTAATGTGGTATTCTTTTGCACTTCATATTGGCGATATTTGTACTTCATGTGCTAATCTTTTATACTCCATGTTGGGATATTTGAACTTCATGTGCTGATCTTTTGTATTTGATAGTTGATCCTTTATACCTAATGTACTTGAGTTTTGTACCCTATGTAGGCATATTTTGTACTTCAATAAGGGATACTTTAATAGTTAATACTTTGCACTTAATGTGCTTGAGTTTTGTACTCTATGTTGGCTATATTATGTACTTCAATAGGGGATACTTTAATACTTGATACTTTATACTTAATGTGATTGAGTTTTGTATTCCATGTTGGATATATTTTGTACTTCAATAGGGGATACTTCAATGCTTGATACTTTGTACTTAATGTGATTAAGTTTTGTACTCCATGTTGGTTATATTTTGTACTTCAATAGGGGATACTTCAATACTTGATACTTTGCACTTAATGTGATTGAGTTTTGTACTCCATGTTGGTTATATTTTGTACTTCAGTAGGTAATACTACAATAGTTGATACTTTGTACTTAATGTGCTTAGATTTTGTACTCCAAGATGGTATATTTTGTACTTCAATAGAGGATACTTCAATACTTAATTCTTTATACTTTGTGTGCTTGAGTTCTGTACTCCATGTTGGCTATATTTTGTACTTCAATAATTGATACTTTGTACTTAATGTGCTTGGATTTTGTACTCCATGTTGATATATTTTGTACTTTAATAGGGGGTACTTCAATACTTGATTCTTTGTACCTAACATGCTAGCCTTTTGTATTTCAATTATTACACTTTGTACCTAATGTGCTGTGTTTTATACTGCAGAAAACCAAAGATATTAGACCAATCCAGGTGACAGAAGAACTAGCCAGCCTAAAGATTGAAGCACCTGATCTATATAAAGGAATGACTGATTATAGAGGTCATGGACTTATTCCAGTAGAAGAGCGATAAGTCATTGACAACTTTGTTAGAAGAGATAATTTGGGGTAACAAAATTTGCTTATTATTTTTCTTTTGGATAAATTGGTGTTTGAACTAATAATTAACAATTATGTAGGTTGATTATCTAAGAGGGAGCAAGACAGTTTCTAGATGGAAGAAACTTTTGTAAGCTCCTATTTGGAGGAGAACTTATTGGTGACATAGTGAACTACTACATGTCGATATTATGCAGCCCATCTTTTAGCAACAAGTATCACCTCAAGGTGTGGTTTACGTTCCAATATTGCAAGCATGTGGTAGTTTCCTAACTTAATTTAGTTCACATTTCCAATAAGTATAACCATTTATTTTATACTTCATAGACTGATATATTAGACAGACTTGAGGGGCGCAACTTGAAGGATATGATGGATGAAGAATTCATTGAGATGATACCTACACTTAACTTCTTCACCCATAAAGATTTGGAAGACCTCACGTTGGATATTTTAAACCAGTGTCGTTACATAATCCTACCAATTTGTCAGCACGGTCTCTGGTTTTTGGTTATCCTCGACACCTTGACTCGTTTTTTCTTATATATGAATTCAATAATGGTCATCAGATATAAATCAACAGCTACTGCCATTGTAAGTTTGCTTCCTTTTCTTGTGATTTTTTCATAAAGTAGGGAGTCAACAATTGATTAATATTATTGTACGCTTTATTCTATTCTCAATACATGAGGCTTTCATTGGGGTGTCATGTGGACGAATTAATGAGGCAAAAACAAAGCAGACAACAAAAGGGTATAGTGGATTGCGGCGTCTATGTGTGTCTTTGGGTAGAATGTTTTGCTAGAGACACCCTCGAGTTTTGGAGAGCTGCTAGAAAAATTAACATGGACAAATACCATGCGACAATGACATATACAATATTAAGTCATGAAAATGCCAGGATTTGATTCACACTTTGTATGTAAATACACATGTAAATTAAAGCATACTTTATATATAATATTATTTTGTATGTAAGTATAGTTTTCCATCAAGCATTTATAATATTTTAAATTAAAATTGGGCAGTAAAATAGCAAAAATAAAGTATAACCGTTGTGCTGATATATATAATATGCCCAGTTTCAAGGAAATTGGGCTTTAATACTTGAGTACAATATGAGGGAAATAAAGTACAAACCTAAAAAAATAAGGTATAAAACATGTATCATTGATGTACACTCCAATTCCATTGAACATAAAGAGTGAATCTGAGTATAATTCGAAGGAAATGAAGTACAAACCTCAAACAAACAAAGTATAAAAAAAGTTTCATCGAAGTACACTTTAGTTCCATTAAAACTACGTAGCCAATTTAAGTAAAAAGAAGTACAAACCCTGAACAAACAAACTTAAAATGTGTTTCATTGAAATTTACTTCAAATCAATTGAAACTTGGTAATGAATGTGAGTACAATTTTGGCGTACTAAAGTATAAACATTGACCTAACATTGAACACTAGGGGTTAACAAATTAAAACTTTAATTTAATTTTATTCATATGATAAAAATCATACACATTTTTATATTTGGTTATTATTTACGAAGACTTAAAATTCAAATTATTGAAAAAATTTCAATTCAAAAATATTAGTAAAAATATTAAAGTATTAAATTTAAAATTGTTCAAAATAAGGAAAAAATATTTTTCATTGAAGTACACTTTGATTCCAATAACAATTTGAGTATGATTTGAGGGAATTGAAGTCGAAACCAAGAAAAAACAAACCAAGAAAAAACAAAGTATAACATGTGTTTCTTTGAAGTTCACTTCATTCAATAAAAACTAGGCAGGAAATTTGAGTATAATTCGAAGGAATTGAAGTACAAATCCAAAAACAAACAAAGTATAAAATGTATTTCATTGGAGTACACTTCGATTCCACTAAACCTGGTAGCCAATTTGATTAAAATGAAGTACAAACTAAGAAAAAACAAAGTATAAGATGTGTTTCGTTGAAGTTCACTTCAATTCAATTGAAACTTTGAATGAAATTTGAGTACAATTTGAAGGAAATAAAGTACAAACCTGGAACAAACAAAGTATAAAATGTGTTTCGTTAAAGTAAACTTCGATTCCAATGACAATTTGAATACGATTTGAGAGAATTGAAGTACAAACCAAGAAAAAACAAAGTATAAAATGTGTTTCTTTGAAGTTCACTTAAATTCAACTGAAACTAGGCAAAAAAATTTGAGTACAATGTGAAGGAATTAAAGTACAAATCCGAAACAAATAAAGTATAAAATGTATTTCGTGGAAGTACACTTTAGTTCCCCTGAAACTAGCAGCTAATTTGAGTAAAATGAAGTACAAATCAAGAAAAAACAAAGTATAAGATGTGTGTCTTTGAAGTCCACTTCAATTCAATTGAAACTGTGAAGGGAATTTGAGTGCAATTTGAAGAAAATAAAGTACAAACCTGGAACAAACAAAGTATAAAATGTGTTTATTTGAAGTTCACTTAAATTCAACTGAAACTAAGTAGGGAATTTAAGTACAATTTGAAGATATTGAAGTATAAATCTAAAACAAATAAAGTATAAAATGTATTTCGTTGAAATATACTTTAGTTTTGTTGAAACTAATAGCCAATTGGAGTAAAATGAAGTATAAACCAAGAAAAAAAAAGTATAAGATGTGTTTCTTTGAAGTTCACTTCAATTCAATTAAAACTGTGAAGGAAATTTAAGTACAATTTAAAGGAAGTAAAGTACAAAACCCTGAACAAACAAAGTATAAAATGTATTTCGTTGAAGTACACTTCGATTGCAATCATAATTTTAGTACGATTTGAGGGAATTGAAGTACAAACCAAGAAAAAATAAAGTATAAAATGTGTTTATTTGAAGTTTACTTCAATTCAACAGAAACTAGGTAGGAAATTTGAGTACAATTTAAAAGAATTGAAGTACAAATTCGAAACAAACAAAGTATAAAATATATTTTATTGAAGTACACTTCAGTTCCACTGAAACTAGCAGCTAATTTGAGTAAAATGAAGTACAAACTAAGAAAAAACAAAGTACAAGATGTGTTTTTTTAAAGGTCACTTCAATGCAATTGAAATTGAGAAGGAAATTTAAGTACAATTCAAAGGAAATGAAGTACAAACCCGAAACAAACAAAGTATAAAATGTGTTTCGTTGAAGTACACTTCGATTCCAATGATAATTTGAGTACGATTTGAGGAAATTAAAGTACAAACTTAGAATAAATAAAGTATAAAATATATTTATTTGAAGTTCACTTAAATTCAACTGAAACTAAGCAGAACAATTGAGTATAATTCGAAAAAATTGAAGTACAAACCCGAAACAAACAAAGTATAAAATGTATTTTGTTGAAATACAAAATTTAACTAATTTACTAATTCTTTGCAGGTTCAACAATTATGCCCTATTCTACCACACCTTTTACATTTAATTACACGTTTCTCAATTTGTGATGAAATTCTCTGTGTCCTTCTCAACCCAGGCTGAGAGTGGCAATCAGGTGCATTAATGAGTCCATCATCATCTAGCTAGAATATATTCATATCAAAAATAGGAATAAGGTTTATCACTGCTTGGTATGCTTGTTGATACATCTCAACTCAATAGTATTGATTGGTGAAGTCAAATGGTGAAAGTGACCTTGACTTGATGCAAGCATAAGTATGTTTGCATGGTATTTTATCAATCTGCTATACTCTACATGAACAAACCCTACCATGTAAATTTACAACATACGATTTATCTAGCTCAATCACATCAAAGCTCCAACTGCTAGACTTGACAACTTTTAAGTTACGAAAACGCATATGATTGATTGCCAACTTATTCTCTTGCTTGGGACATATTTGACCAACCATCTTATGACATTCTTCTCATCGATTATGCATCATAGCCATTATTTGCATGCATATGTGATCAACCATAGCTGCAACTGGCATAAATCGGGCTGGTTTAATCCAATTATCCCAACATTCTGCTTGATTATTGTTAATTAGCCCTTATTGATCTCCACTGAATAAGGAATTTGCCCAACATTATTGGTCAGACTACATAATAAAGTCCCTGGCAAGCGGCAATAAGGAATTTGCTGTTTATATATCGTGTATACTCCTGCCTTGTAGGCGCATATGCAGCTTTCATAAAAACAGAGCACCAATATTTTTTGTTATGTAGAGGGTACTTTCTTAATACCTGAATTTAAAATAATATAACAATAATGTACTAAATGTTATGAATTAGAGTTTATTTCACATAATTATTTCACAAACAAAGTTAAAGTACATTTACTTGTTTCTTAAAGTTATTCACTAAGTGTCTTAAGCAATACGCATGGTAGCTATCGAGAAATATCATGGAGATGGCCTTAAGAAGACCTAGATGTCGATCGGAGAAGAAAGTTAACCTTAATAAGCCAGGCAGATATTGAGAATCTAAGACACTTCTTAGCTTGAAACAAAACCACTCCCAATTAATATTATTTTCAGAGTTAACAACTACATATGCTAGCTTGAATAAGTCATCATCAACATCCTTACTGATAGCAATGAGTAAGCATCATTTGTATTTATTTTTAATATGGGTGCCGTCTAAAAATATCAATGGCCTCCATCCCCTAAGAAAACCAATAAGGCAGGCACTGAAACATATAAATAGCCGACCAAATATTTGACTAATTGACTCAATCTCATAGTCTGCAATACTTCCAGGGTTGTCCTCTTCACAGCATCACAGTACCACCTCAACTTATCATAAGATCCCTTCTCAGCACTATGGATGTCTTGCATAGCTAATTCCTTACCCATCTATACTTTATGGTACCTAAGTTCTACACTATATTCTCTGTGGACATATTTCAATATGGTGGATGGCCGATAACATGGCTCTGATCTCAATTTATCCTTTATAATATTAGCAACTCAAGCAGAATCGGCTTTAAGATGTCCTCTTGTTCAAAGATTAGCCTCACCACATGTGTGCTCTAGATTGCATTTTCGAATGCCAAATAATTTATCAGTTTCATGCCTTGATGCATAGATTCTCTATTTGCAATTTTCATCACTACAAACGGCTATAATTTTTTTGTTGTCATTTTTCTTGTATTTAAATGACCGTAAAGTAGACACTGCATAATTATTAAGCATAATTTTGAACTCCTAAGCATCCTTGAATGTCTGACATTCCCCATATATGTAATTCCTCCATGCATTAATTAAGTTGTTAGTTAAAGCAAATTCATTGTGCTATGCATTGGTCGAACCAATTTACTCATTGACTACATCCTCTAAGGTTGACAAATGAAGTATAATTTCATAAAAAAAGAAGTACAATTTTAATAAATTGAAGTGTAATTTCAAAACATTTGAAGTATAAAACTCTAGCAACTGCAGTACAATTTTTGATAATCCACTAGTAGAACACTTGAAGTATTAAACTTAAATAATATAGTTCAATTTTATGTGAAATGAAGTACAATTTCAAATGACTGAAGTATAAATTTGTATAAGATGAAGTACAATTTTTAAATATTTAAAGTATAAAACCCTGGCAACTACATTACAGTTTTGGATAATCAATAAATAGAACACATGAAATATAGAACTTCAATGAATAGAGTACAATTTTAGATAAAATAAAGTATAAAATGAAGTATAATCTTAGAAAAAAAGTAAAATTTTAAATAAAGTTTGGATAATCAATAAATAGAACACTTGAAGTATAAAACTTCAATGAATAAAGTATAGGTTTAGGTAAAATGAAATATAATTTCAGAAAAAATAGCACAATTTTAGATAAAGTGAAATATAATAAATTCAACTAATTGAAGTACAGGTTTAGATAAAATGAAGTATAACTTTGGAACACTTGAAGTATAGTACTTCAATGAACAGATTACAGGCTTTGTAAAATGAAGCAAGTATAATTTCAAAAAACAGAAGTATAATTTTATATATAGGAACATACAATTTCAAAACATGCAAAGTATAATAAAATCCCAGCACAAGAAGTATAATTTTGGATAATCAATAAATAAACATTTGAAGTGTAGAAAATCAATGAATAGAGTACAAATTTAGGTAAAATGAAATATAGTTTCAGCCAAAAGAAAAACAATTTTAATAAAGTGAAGTATAATTTTCAAACATTTGAAATACAAACCTCTAACAATTGTATTACAATTTTTGATAGTTCATTAGTAGGACACTTCAAGTATAAAGTTTAAATTATAGAGTACAATTTTATGTGAAATGAAGTATAATTTTAGATAATTGGACTACAAATTTGTATAAATTAGAGTAGTTTAAGTATAAAATCCTAGCAACTGCAATATAGTTTGTGATAATCATTAAATAGAACACTTAAAATATAGAACTTCAATGAATAGAGTACATGTTTAGGTAAAATAAAAAATAATTTCAGAAGAAAATAAAGTACAATTTTAGATAAAGTGAAATATAATTTCCAAACTTTTGAAGTATAAAACCCCAGCAATGGTGGTACAATTTTTGATAATCATTTAGTTGAATACTTAAAGTATAAAACTTAAATAATGGTGTACAATTTTTGTCAAATGAAGTATAATTTTATTTGCAATGAAGTATAATAGTATAGAATACTCTAAAGTAGAACAAGATTTTCAAATAAACGAAGTATAATTTCAAAACTCTTGATGTATAAAACTTTACAAACTGCAGTACAGTTTAGATTCTGTAGAAGTGTTATCTTAAAACATCACAGCTCTTCTTGGCACTGTTGCTTGATTCATCCTTTCAGTTTACTAAGATGTCAATATTCATCTTTAATGTCAAATGCAGTAAGATCATATGTAGAATATCTTCGTCATCAGTTAATGTCACGTACAATCTTTGATGTGGAGCTATGTATTACAAACTGAAGAGCTCGACATTGATTTCACTCCATTTTTTTATGAGATTAATGTACATGTTTATTAAAGTTATTGTATCCTTAATTAACATTATATGGAACTAGTCTTCTTAGCGGCAACTCTTCAACACTTGATTGAATACTCCAACTTCACTACTGGTTGACATTGTCAAAAAAATACAAAAAACTTAGAAGCAACTAAAAAGAAGAAGAAACCCAAAAATAATGAAGAAGAAACCCGAAAATGATGAAAATGAAAAGAGAAGAAGACAATGTAGATATCGAGTTAGTGGTTGTTGACTCCTATGATTATTCTCGTTTCCGCCGTGGAGCTGCTTGCATTTTTTCTTTTCTTTCTATTTCTAGAAATGATATTGATTTGATAGAATTTATTGTTGCCTTTTATTTATAACAAAGAAGTGAAAAACAAATGAGTGAAAAATATTATACTTAAGGACATTTTTATCAAATTAAGTGAATATGAGTGAACTCTAACATTTAAACAAAACTAGGGAGCTTAGTTTAAAAAAATCAAGTGAAGACTGATCACAAAAATGAAAAATGATTTAGGTACTTTTAAATAAGTTTCTCTTATTTTATTTTATTTTTTAATTTTATTCAGTTAAAATTTGATTTTAAATATATTTTTTGAATTTTAAGTATTAAATTCTATAAACAGTCAAGGTAACTCGGCAAGTAGATTGCTGCCAACTGCCTGGTACTGACTAAATGTGTGTGTAAAATTTCAACACACCAACATCAAACACAAACGTTACGGTGCACTATTTCAAGCCATCAATCGCGCATCTTCGCGCATCTTCTACAAGCTCCGAATAATCATCAAAAAGTAATTGCAAGAACTCAGATTTCTGAATTTCACATGAACCCCAGTTGGTTTCTCCACGGTTCTCAACAATGACAGTCTCAAGAGCTCATGCTTGCATGAAAAAACTCGCACCAATATCAAATTTGATGAACAACAGAAAAAGATTAGCCTTTGGGTCAAGTTTTAGAATGTGGGTTTCGGTTGAAAGTGGCGGACGCGAAAGTTTTACTAAAGAATTAAGTAAAGGGAAGAAATTTGCCGCTGTTTGGGGAAATGGAGATTTTGGGAGGCTGGGCTTAGGCAATTTGGAATCCCAGTGGAGGCCTAAGGCTATTTCGCCATCTGCTTTTGATGATCAGAGTTTGAAGGAGATCGCTTGTGGGGGTGCTCACACTCTTTTTCTGACTGGTGAATTGCGTAGTCATGATTTTCTCTTTTTGGTTTTACGTTTTCTGGATTATTATTATTATTATTATTATTATTATTATTATTATTATTATTATTGTTATTATTATTTTATTTTTTTATTTTTATGCCCTAATTCCTATTTTTGGTGTTTGTTTGCTGAAAGATTAATGCAATTTAGTGTTTGATTGGACTTACATGGGATGAAGGATTTATCTTAATGTCTGAATGGATTACTTTTAAGTGATCAGGAAATCAAGACTGATATCTCGACATTTTTTTGATCAGAAAACCAATACAAAGATCTAGGCATCTTTTTGAGCATGAGTTAGACATGGAAAAAGTTGTACCAAATGCTTTCAAATATTTTCTTTAACCTGCATTTGGTGTTGCTTTTTAACTAGAGAAGTTGCTGAGTATTTTCCTACCTAATTTCTGAGGCGGTTGTTCACTCTCATGCACAGACATTTACTTGTATGTTAGTTTTTCCCATCCTTTCAGGTGGTGGTGGTGGAATTTGGAAAGCCCACAGACTTAGATGAACTTGAGGGCCTTAAGCTTCTAGTTCTATATAAACTGAATCAGCCATTTCTCATTTCTCATATCATATGTTCATACAAGAAGCCTCTGCCCATGGGGGTGGGTGGCATCTCATAGTCAAGTCATTATAGAAGTTGTTTTATATGAGTCATTGCTGCTATAAAGGTCCTCCGACCCAATTCTGAAACTAGTTGACTCCTTGCGAAGAAAGAGGTTCTCTAAATACATCAAGATATCCCGATGTAACTTGTAGATGATAGCTTTATACAAAGGATAAATCGTTTTCAGTATCCTTTACTTGGTTAATGTGTTCCTGCTGCATCCATGCTGGCCCTGGAAGGATTCCACTCTTTAGTGGCAGTGAAAGTTCTTCCCAGCGATGAGTTTCATGCCTTTACTGTCAACAGGGATATGGTCTCTATGGTCTGGTCTTGCTTTTTGTTTGAAACAGTATCCTGGAAGCTGGGTCCCTGTCCCTGTCCATGTTAGCTGCTTGCTTTCCACCGTTCACTGGACTATGCTTCCTGGGTCCCCTTTCTTCAGTGCCTGTTTTCCAAAAATAAAAAAATATTGGTAGGAAAACTACCTCTCCTGTCTGTGCGAATTGGTAGACATGTTTGCTGGAAAAAAACAAGTGCAGTTTTAAACAATCGATTCACAGCCAACTCATTTTCCTGTGCGAATTGTGTAACATTTTTCAGAGTAAATGAGGTCTGGCCTTGGCATTCATTTGAACTTGCTCATATTTACCATACATGACTGACCTTGCAAACCTAACAATGACTTACGTGTGGAACTGAATTAGAATTTTTGTGGTGTTAATTTTCAGGTTTAGTTACAAGTGTCATGGTTTTATTAAGTTATTGAAAAATCATACATCATAAATTGAGGATTTTCTAAGTATTCCTGGCTCTTTTCCTTTGTTTGGTGACATTATTCATGATAAGGCATCTCTTGAAGCATGAGTACCATATGGCAAAACTACAACTGATGCTTTCGTATTGTTGTCCTATCTCCATGACTTGCTTTGGCTTTTTAACATAAGAAGTTTGCAAGGAGGATCAACAGTTTTTATTTTCCTTAGTTTCTTGGGCAAGATTTCACTCTCTTGGAATGACAGTTACTAACTTTGATAAATGTGAGGGCCATTGGCTTCCACTTACGCTTGCAATCATTGGGAAAGAAAAATATTGTTGGTGGGATGATAGCTTGCTAGTGAATTGTGGAATAGGTTTGCAGGAAGTTGTAATCTTTTATTACTAGATTTGCTCATTTATTCGTATGTATGTTATACTTTCTGTGGGGTAGATGGGGCCAGGTCTGGTCATTCATTTTGTTCTTTTTCATATTTACTCTAGATGCTGATCTTGACCTTCCACTGTTGACTTTGTGCAAATTGAGAATTTATGTGATCTTTCTTTTCAGCTTTCGAATGCTAGCTTCAATATTTTATAAAACATTATATCTTGAAAGTTCTTTCTATTTCCTGAGCTCACAAAATTATCTTGCTTTGGCAGAAAATGGAGATGTGTATGCTACTGGACTCAATGACTTTGGACAGCTAGGTGTATCAAATTCTCAAAATTATATAACTGTATGCTATCCAAACATTATCAGTATCTTTGACCATCTTCTCTTGGGAGCTTTTGTTGTTTGATTGTTCATTTCCTTTTGGGTTCCCCAAGCCACAAGCCCTTTGTAGGGCTTCACATGCAAATTCTTGATTCGAACTTGATTCTTTCTTCTGTGTGATTCAAATGTTTGCTGATGCATGGATTATATTTATTTTTGCATGGTTACATCCAGCACCACTTGAAGGTGGTTTTATGGTAGTGCTATTAGTCATTTGTTTTAGCTAATCTGATGCCTCACCCTTCCCCTCTCTCCTACCCCCTCTGTCAACATTTTTCTTAGAACAAAAATCTCAAATCAGCTTCTGCTGACTGTCAATTGCGAAACCATGCATTAATCCACCTGTGTATGTGTGGCATAGATGTAATGGGATTGCAAGAAAGTCAGAAGAAGGAAATCTTGATGCTTATTGCAGACCACAAAGGAGCAATGCACAAGAACCTAATAGTTTCCTTGAGTAACAATGACAGGGGGAATGAAATATCAAATTTATGAAGAACCAAGAGAAATAGACACAATGGTAGATGCTACTAAGTTCATGAATGGATCCAAAGAAGCTTTTAGTTTTGTTGATCTAACATTATGTATGATATCAGTTTAGAATCTGCATTCAAAAAGGATATAATGTCCCTGGCTCTGACTTTACTATTTGATGAAGATAAGGTGTCAGGTCTAAAGATATCTAAACGAGCTTTCTGAAGGAGGGTCATATGGAAGGTTTGGCTAGTGAGAGAGGAAGGTGTGTCATTAATCATAGAAGA
>JACGDI010005625.1:667964-687208 GCA_014898725.1 Jacaranda copaia | reverse complement strand
GAAGATGATTGGAATCTCCGGCTAGCTAAAGGGTTCAACTTGTTCCGTTATGTTGAAGTTATAGAATTTCCTACATTGAGAATTAAATACAGAAGATGAGGAAGATATCATAAAGCGGTGATGCATGGTATATTTTGTGGTTTCTTCACCACTATGTTCAGTTTTTTGTTCTTTTCTATTTATGTTTGAAATTCTTCTAATTTTTATTGTTATTGCTCATATTTTTTAATCTCAAGTAAGTTAGTTTAAAAATCTTGTTTAAATCCCTCTGCTTTGGTTTGCTGTTGAAATGTTTCTGATTTTATTTTTCTTATTTAATGTTCTAATTAGTGGAAGAACTCACTGTTCTATTTTAGATTAGGCGCTGCACTTCAAATATATTGAGTTCATTCAGCAATATTTACTGCAGGAGCCCCTCAGGGTTTCCAGTATTCCTAAAAAGGTTATTAAAATTTCGGCTGGTTATCATCATTCTGCTGCTATTACAGGTTTGCCATTAAGAACCATGTTTCCTCTTTTCTTTGTTAACAAGGATTATGATTGTGGTCATGATTTCCCAAAGTTTTTCTTGGTTTCTTATCCTGCACTGAGAGTACATGTGCTTCTCCTTTTGATTGTGCAGTGCAACAAAGCAAGGCTTTTCACAGCTAGTTCAGCTTTCTGCATCTAAAAGATTTTGTGTCTGATTGCCAGAACAGTCCTGGTTCATGTGATGACGTATTTGTGATTCCTTGTTTTGGTGTAGTTATTAATTCTATCTTGGTAAGAAAGCAGTTATGAACCTTCAGGAATTCTCACTGCAGAATCTGCAAAGAACCTAATTGCAAACTGCCTTGACTGGTGGCCAACTCCACTCTCAACAAACTCAAATACTTCCTATGACTCTATGACCATAATCATCTTCCAACTATGTGTCATCTGTACCGCATACTCTTTCTAGCTGAAAACTTCTGCGCTTACTGTCCTTTGAACACAGAAACTGTTCCCATGTTAATCTCTGTGCGTTTGATTTGTCAATTAGAAATAGCTATTAATTTCTTATTCATTGTTTGGACAAAGGAAGTGGATTCAGCAAAATGTTCTTTTTTAGTTGTAAATTTTGTTAAGTACTAAAAGAACATAAACACTCAGTTGCCTGTAATTTTATGCATCTGATATTGCCTAAACATAAGGAAAACTATGTGAAAAATAATTGAATACCCGCAAGATAGGTTCTTTAAGAAAAAGTTGACTGCTAATGTCAATCTTATTATTAAAGAATGGATTTTGGACTTATCTGAACCCTAAAAGCTAGCTTGAGAGGCAAGGATTGTCTATGACCATATATAAAAACCACAACTTATTTATTTCACCGATGTGGAATCATAACACACCCGTGCACGCTCAGAAATGAACATTTGGAGTGTGAATAATATGAAATGGGTGGTTCATCAACACTGGGTAGCCCAATATTGGGAATGGGTGGCTCCAATATCAAGGAATGACTTGAGACTTAACTTACCCCAAGAACTAGCTTAAGAGGTGAGGATTGCCCAGGCCATATATAGAGACCACAACTTATTTATTTAACTGATATGGGTATTTAACTGATGTGGGACACTAACATCCCTGTGCACACCGAAGAATGAACATCTAGTACGTGAAATAACATGAGATGGGTAACCCATTAACATTGGGTAACCCAACATTGGGAATGGTGGCTCTAATATTATGTTAAGAATGGACCTTAGGCATAACTTGACTTCAAAAGTTAGCTCAAAAGGTAAGGATTGTTCAAGACCATATATAGAGATCACAACTTATTTATTTCACCAATGTGGTACACTAATACTTATCAAGAGTTGTCATGTGTGCTGGGTAAAGTTGGCACATAATCTTTGGACTGTTATCAAACCAATAAATTCCTAAAATTTCCAAATAGGAGTAATTGTTTGTGTAAGCATTAAATTAAATTATTCTAGTTTCTATTGGGTTTTACTTGAAGTTTTTCTTTTGACATAGTTAAAACCTTATTGTTGTTTGTGAATGTACTTCACTTCTTGTCCGAGGACCAAGTTAACAGTTCAATGTTCAAATATATCAATATTCATTCTCCCAGTTTGTTTGGAAAATTCAGTAGTCTAAAAACGATTGTGATTTTCTACTTAGCAGATTAAAACACTATATTACTACATTAAGTTCTGGCTGCTCATCAAGCTTGTGGGAGCTTTTTGTGGAGCTTTGTGCACTCTTATGTTATGGGTTATTTCTTAGGAGATCTGGGTGAGAACGTCTAGAAGTTCTTGTCCTATCCGTGTCTTATAACCTTCTATTTTTGATATTATCTTGATTCTTTGCTCTGTAGTTTGAATCAAAAGTTCCTCCCAAAACATCTAAGAAATTGCTAATGATTGAACAAGCTATACACAGCTAGTAGATTGTTGTCTGAATCCTTATTATTTTTCTGATCCTCCAAATCTTCCAGTAACTGTCAATCATGGTTTGCTGGAACCCTGAGAATTTGGCCAGAATGGGGCAATCCAGTATCAGAATGGAGCTAGGGGTTCCGGTGAACTAGTGCTAAACGGCAATGATAGTGAATCGGATGCAATTATCCGAAAAATCGCCCAGAACGTTGCAACAATTTGAAAATGAAACTGCTCAGATCTTGCAAAGCTTAAAATCTATGAGGTTGGGGGTTGCTAGGATTGGTGGTGTGGTGGTGCTGGTGGTGTTGTGGCCTTCACAAGATAGATTTAGTAATTTTCAGAATTGGGGCTTGGAAAGTTATTGGGGGTGTTGGTATTAGGTGTCATGGTGTAATGGTGGTAATTGGTAAAGGCGCCTGGTGACCAACTGGTGAGGATTATCACTTGTCAGTGTGTTGGAGAAGAAGACAATTTTTCTTTTTCCTTTTTCTGTGTCTGCCCACATTTTTAAAGTTATTTCTAAGATTTTATTTTTTAAAATTTTGATCAAAATATATCTTAGAATTGTTGAATATGAATTTCTTTTTATATTTAGTTATTATTTGAATTTATGATAAGTAGTTTAAAAATATCAAATTTATTTTTTTTCAATTAAGAAAAAATATACGAATATCGTCTAAACTATTTATATATAATATTTATTTAAAGTTTGAATATAGATATTTCCTTAGGGAGGATTAATAAGTATAAAAGAACTTTTTTAAAATCACTTTATGTTTGTATTATATAAATTTTATCATGAAAAATATATTATGTATAGTTAAATTATATATTAATTTATATAGAATTGACACAATAAGTTTAACTATTACATCCCTAAAAATTGAATATCATTGCAATTAATTTTTAGAATATTTTTGTTTTAAATATTTTGTCTACAATTCAGTAAGGGGTGTAACACTATTTTTTTTACATCTTTATCCTATACTTGGTATTAGTGATGTTTGTAATTTTATTATATTAATTTTACCTTCATTATGTTGTAAAATAGTTGAATACAAGATCTATGAAAATTATAATTAGTGTTGTAAAAAAGCTTATGTAATTTATTATATTCATACTCAAAAACTACAATAACTACCTAATATAAGTACTAATAGACATTTGCATGGATTTTAATATTTTAAAACTTTTTTTAGTACTTTAAACTACAATTTCACGAAACAGCCACGATCATTCTGCAACTTGCAATGGAATTAGAATGGTGGCCTCCATTATGATCCCCACGACCGTTCTTGTGAACCATGCTATCCCTTGAATATTTTTGTTGATAATGTTGAGGACCTAATTTTAGTTTTATGGCCTAATATGCTTATATATTTTGTGATTTGGGATGATTATTTTCTCCTAGCTTTAGTTCGGGTAGTTGGAAGTGGCTAGTATTTTCATCAACTTAGGAAGATATAGCTGTAATATTTTCCTCCTTTTTTTGGCTTGATTCATGGAGCTTTATGACCTTCTTTGTTTTATTACACTTGACGTGTCAGTGCAATGGCTTCTTAAGCTTTGCTTCCTTGTTTGTTTTTTATACCTAATATGTGATTGCAATTGCCTTCTACACATTTCAGATCGTGTAACTTTCATATTCAGTTTTCCTCTCATCATAGTATATTTCTTGCAGTGGACGGAGAACTCTATACATGGGGAAAGAATACAAACGGACAGCTAGGCCTTGGAAAAAGTAAGTAAACAGACTTAGGTCCATGTGATTCTATCTTTTGTCTGCAACAGTAATTATAAATGTAATTCGTTTTAAGCTTTTCTAAAGATTTAGATACAGATTATTTTTTTTGGGTCCCTCGACATAAATTCTTCAAGCAACATATTGATACGTTGCAATCCATATAAATTAATCACTTACACTTCACAATATTATTGATATGTACTACTATCATCATCATCATCATCATCAGTGATACTAACTGCAATAGGAATAATAATAAAGTGCTCCCTCAATTAGTCAGAACTAATCCCTATTTGGATTGTTTCATTCATTTTCTCCATTTATTTCATAATCTGGTGTTGATTCTGTGATAAACAATCGCCAGTGCTGCACCTATAATTTGTGTGCTTTGGAATTTGTATCTATGAAGACAGCACTGATTCTAATCATCATTCTCTGTTGATACCAATCTGCAGAGGCGGAAAAGATAGTTTCTCTTCCCTGTAAAGTTGAAAGCCTAGGTGGATTCGCTATTAAAATGGCATCTTTAGGATTTGAACACTCAGTTGCTGTTACAGGTCTGAATACTGTATCTTTCAGGAACTCATTCTCTAACTCTGCAATTACTTATGCATGCTCCATTGGCCATTTGTTTTTCATTGTCCTTTCCTATACATCTGTTGACCAGATAAAGGCGAAGCTTTGAGTTGGGGAGGAGGAGAGTTTGGAAGACTTGGACATGGACACGAATCAAGCATTTTGGGATTTCAAAAAAGTAGCAGGTTCTCTTCTTTTTAAATTAGCAAATAATGTTATAGTCCATAAAATGCCTCTGGAAATTCCTGTGTTCTGCATGATAAATGCTTGTTTGCAGGCTTCTTTGTCTTCACATATTGTTTCCCAAAAACAAGATTTTCTTATATAGTTGTTTTGGGTTCTCAACAAACAAAGCAAAAGCCAAAGACTTAAAAAAAAAAAAATAAGGAACAGAACAACATAGAGGTCCTTTACCATCCTCTTTGGAACCAGAGAAATCCAGAGTATATTGCATCCTTGATATTTGTGGTTCAAATCTATGTTAGGTTATAAAACGGCCAGATCCTGATCTACATTCACATATGGACTTGTTGGCATAAGCTTATCTGGGTTCCCAGCTTAGGTTTTAATGTCAGAGAAGGGTATATATCATACACTGAATATGGAATTGTGAAGATGGGGAAGAGGGGAGGGGGGTGCATTTTAAGGCTTGTGGTATGTTGAGAAAGTGATTCTGTCATAGCTATCTTGGGCTATTGTAGTGGCCCAGGCATTTTATTCTTCATTGGTAAATGCCCAAAATTAAAGGTGGTATCAGGACCGATTTTGTGATATTTCAGCAGAGGAGGTTTGGACTGCTAAGTTTACTGCAGTAGCTCAGGGATGATGCCTTCAGATGAGGGAGCTCTTGACATTCCCCTATCTCCTGATATGGTGGGAACTGGAAGTGAGGAGCTCTAATATTTGTTACGAGAAGTTGAGCAATTCAATTAGGCTACTTTCTGGATCGTGCTATGTTTAATTCATAAAAGAGTCGCTTTGAGTGAAAAAATTAGATTTTATTATAAAACCTATTCAAAATGATTATGCAATTCGGACTGCATTTAGTGTACATTATTGCACATTTGGGTCATTTTCTGCCAAGAGAATCATTATCTGTGTGAATGATCTTGTTCTTTGCCATCAGTTCTATTTTAAATGCACATCCTATATCTAGCTGCAGTTTCCTATGGATAAAAAAAGTTCTTTTAGTTGGTATTTCTTCAGATCTTATTTGTCAACCATGTTGCTGTTGATTATTACTCCTAGACAAATTATTAGGCGCTAATTACGGGATATACACTCTTTATTATGCTTTTGATATTATTTAATAGAAAGAATGCAAATCTTTTATCAACTTCTAGTATGTTATTGTTAACTTGTCCTGGGTCTTGATTTGATTATTTTGTTGCTGGCCTCACATGCAGTGAGTATACACCACGGCTGATTAAGGGACTTGAGGGAGTGAAGGTACTTTACCTGTGGCATCATTCTTTATCATTTTGTTCTGTACGGCTCACTTGACGAAATCTTTCAGTCACAAGCACAGTGTGCTTGTTGTATTCAGATGTTTATAATATTGGTTTCATAATATTAGGTCAAAAGTGTTTCTGCTGGAATGCTGCACTCTACCTGCATTTGTGGTATGTCACTTATGCTTCTATGGTCTATGCCATCCCTGCTTGATTGAATATCATAAACACTATATCCTAGCTTTACATTTGTTTGAATTTTCAGAAAATGGTATTGTGTATTTCTTCGGTGAAAAAGAACTAGGAAAATGGGTAAGATTTAAAATTTTCAGTTTAAGCAATCTGTTCTACATTTTTTGTTTCCGATCTTCTGGTTATTTTATGATCTGACTGTTAATAATCTGATTCCAAAATATTAGGGTTTTGGCAAAGCAAAGAGTGCTACAACACCATCTACAATTAGCACACTGCCATTTTCAGAAGAAGTTGCATGTGGTGGTTATCACACCTGCGTTATTACAAGTAATCATTTCATCTAAGTAATATTTTAATTTCATTTGCCTCTTTTACAAGAAAACAAATAGTTCAAAGGTTTGTAAGTACTTCATCTGGGAAGATTGTGCTTCTCTCAAATGTCAACATTCAGAGAGCTAACTGCAGTTAAAAAATTTACATCTGAAGTTCACAAAAATTCTAATGTCAAGTTTTTTGACATAACCTATTTCAGAAAAGAAAAAAAATATCAGAAAAAAGATGAAGCAGTGTTCAATGTACTGTGGAAACAAGGAAGTTCTATCTAAAGTTCACTAAAAGTTACTTTCAAATTTTTTTTGACCAAGTACCCAGAGAGGGAGAAAGAAAAGAAAGATGGAACAGTGTGATATATACTCTGGAAACATGACCACATTGACATTTCCATTACAATTTATTGCACAAAAGTGTGTTTTGCATTTGCCGGAGGTCAATTTTGAGTTCAGCTAACTCAATCTGTGATTGCTCATTACAGCAAAATGTGTTAACTGCCTATAAGTTAAAAGTTCTGTGAAAAACTTGAATCAGGCCACCTTGGAATGTGTACTAGAATATCATATCTCGTCTCCACTACTTGATTACCAGATGATATGTCTCAAGATATTTTTTCCTTTTTTTGTCACCTGTCAATATTCTTCTTCCTTTATTTCTTTAATTCTTCTCTGTTATAGTATCATTTATGGTTATAGATATCAATTAGTCATAGTTGATGTCCAAATTGTTGTTTGATATTGAGAATGACATTGTGATTTTTTTACTGTGATATATGGTGGTGGACGCATAGCTGATGATCTAAAAAATTTGGAAATGAACACTGCATGTCATTACCATGGCAACACTTAATTTTCAGAAAAAGTTAGTGTGCTAGGGCACACTGAATCAAACACCATATTTTTCCATGGCTCTCCAGATTATTTTTTGATAAAATGAAAACCTTCGGCCAAGAGTCAAACTTCATGTCAGTGACAATTTGACAAATAAGAAAAACGATATTAGTGAATAGAGTTCAGAGCTCTTAAAATTGACTGAACAAAATTAGAAAAATATCATTGGGCTACAAAGTATTTATGATCAATTTTTTACTCTCCTTGTCATTTTCCAGTTGTTCAAACCTTTTTCTTCTTCTCATTTTTGACCCTAAAATAGCTATTTATTCCCTATCTAGGTTTTAATGATACATTCTGTTCCCCAAAATAAAAATGCCTTTTAGCATGTTCTTGACTTGTACCATTGCATCCTTGATGTGTCCTTACTGTGTATGTGTTCTTGGCATGTTAATAACATGTTCCAAGCATGTTCAAAATGAATAAATATTTTGTGATCATGTTCCTGCCTGTTCGAACGTCTTATGTTGTACACCATTACTCTAGTCTTGGGAGAGGCTTTGTGCCTCTCTTCAGAATGTTCCTTGATATCTTGCTACTTCCCCTTGGTGTGGTGCTGTCTTTGTACATCAGAATTGATATCCAGGTCGGACATTTACTTTTTAGCAACAGTTTCGGGTTTGGTTGATTTAATTCCTTTCACGTGCAAGGATTATATGTTTTTTTATAAGTTGCCTTTATTCTTCATGAGGGATTACAAAAGCGCTTGAAACTTTCCTGTTCTTTTAGATAGTACTTGCAGAAGTAATTTGGAGCCATTTTGGGGTGTTTCGAGGGAAATGTTTGGGAAAATATATATTGGGGGATTCTACTAGGAAAATGTGGAGAATAAATATGTTTGGTTTTGTTCTAGAAATGATTGATGGGGGTATATTTCAGTAATAAAATGCGTTAGGTTACATTTTTGGATAGGAAAATTTCTACAATTAATGTCATATAATGTAATACTATGTAAGGTTTGGCATGGTTAGTAGTGTCACATCAAATTTCTATATCATCGAGACTGTTATTCTGTTATTATAATGATTGGACTATATATAAAGATATAGGGGAAGAGGGAGATGTTGTTTGGGGGGGAATTAAACCCAAAAAGCTTTGACAATCTTTATTTTCTTCAACATTTCTCCCAAACAATACCAAAGATTGTGAAGTTTTTGCCCTTTTGTTTTACTGTTTTTATGTAAACAGATATGTTTTACCGATTTTAGAAACCATTTACATATGTCAATTGGTAATTGAACAAATTATTCTTAGACTTATTTGTGTGTTTAAGTTTCCTTGCATAATTGTTGAATCCATGTTAAACATGTTACTGGTTGAAGTGAGCTTTTGCCTGGGAAGCTAATTTCTGTGTATAACATCTTTTACCACATAGATGGCGGTGAACTGTACACATGGGGCTCCAATGAGAATGGCTGTCTTGGCACTGGGTATATGCTTCACACATAAGAGTGTTGATTAAAGCTACTACTTTTGTTTCTTTCTCATCCAAACAATAGGTTCTTCATTAGGTTGACATATTATATATCAGCTGCACAGATATTGCTTCTTCACCTGAAAGAGTGCAAGGTCCATTTTCGGGGCAACGTGTTAGCAAGGTTTGTAATGATATCTCGAAATTGTAGGCACATACTTTACTACACTTGTTTCTGGTAGAAATGACATTTTCGAGCCCATATTATGTCCATCTCCTAAGCACTTCTTCAATTGGAGGCTCGGAAAAATAGAACCATATATAGTTAGAGGCCTTTCTGATTTAATAGTTGACATTTAATTGCTCGTGTTACTTATTTTTTACAATGTTATTGTAACCAGGTATCCTGTGGTTGGAAGCATACAGCTGCAATTTCTGGTAAAAGTTACTGACTGGATATTCTGGTCAATATTGGTTTAATTTTTTTTTTTTATTGCATTTTGATATGGAACGAATTCAGAATCATGCCAATCACCAAAAAGCCCAGACTTCCTCGAAGTAAACTTACATAATGAAAGAAACATCGCAAATCTAATATTAGAGAAAAAGTCTAATTCTTGTACAGTGATGGTGCCATTCTTAGTCATGAAAATATCATGCCTGTAAAATTCACATGAAGACCCACCTGGTGATAAGCTGCTGAGTGATCCGGCATCCAGAAAGAGTTTATTAAGAATGTCAACATGAAAGTCCTTCATAAATTACCATACAACTTTTTATCTACTTCTTATGTAAATAATGTCAATATGCTATTACGTGTAAAGTACCATACAAGCTTTAGCATTGCTTGTACTGTTGATAGGCATTTTAAAATTGAAACCGCTATTTTTTATCAACCAGTTGAAATTACTTGTCTCTCCATTTTAATTGACTAGCTTTTGAACAAGAGCTTTGTGGCCCTTGAATCTAAATTTATTGTTTGCATATATGTCCTGGTACTGTTCTCAAATATATATACATTTGAGTTTAGAATCCTGATGCTCCATTTAGATCTTGATTTGAGCAACATAAACATTAAGTCTTTGTTTGATTTCAGAAGAAAAGCTGGAGTAAGTATAATTACAAGAGATAATAGATAGACTACTTCAATTTGGTTGATAGGTGTTGTGTGATGAAAGGGTGAATTGTTAAAGACTAGAGGGAGGAGAATCTTTGTGGAACCAAAGAAGAAAGGCTTACCATTAGGGAGATAAGGTCGTGTAGGGTGATGTCACAGTGTAACTGCAAAAGACTTGATGTGGAATAAGCTATTAACCTTAGGAGCAAACAGTTCTTATTTTTAACTTGATAAGGTAATGAATGATGTTAATGCTAGTGAAACCAACCCTTGAACACTTGAAAATTTATTTTCATTGAGGTCTGGAAGTGTCTTGAAGAAATGTCTTAGTTGAGAAGGGAGTTGGTTAAATTTTCAACCAAGCAGTTGCCAGATGAAGGAAGAGCATACTAACTCCATCTGTGAAATTTAGAAATCTTGGGTAGACAAGAGTGAATAATAAATAATTCTAGAAGATGTAGAAAATGCTAGTTTTCTTGTGATCTCTCTCTCTCTCTCTATATATATATATATGCGCTGATTTGAGCTATGAAAGTTCCCTGCTAATGACTAAATTTAACACGGGAGGCTTAAAAATTAGGAATACCTTTCACTAAGCTAAATAAATTGATAGAATTTTGATAAACCCAACATGCAGGTAAACCAAAACTTCAAATGGTAATGAAATTTGGCTTTCCATATATTTATAGAGCCCCTATCACCAAATAAATATTTGGTGGTGAAGTTTAGCCTGCATTGCTTTAATTTGTGATGGTTTCTTATATTAAAATATATGTTTGGAGGCATATTTTTCTTTTATAGTTTTCTAAGATTTGCTTTGTTACTTAGCCAGCCATTGGCCCCATTTTTCTTGGATATGTTTTGCTCAATTCAAGATACGCAAGTTTACTTAAATGTGTTTATGCTACGTATGCAAGATCTGATTCCTTTGTCTTATGAAGTGATCCAAATTATTTCCTGATATCTAGGAGGCAATGTTTACACTTGGGGCTGGGGTGGTTCAAATGGAACATTTAAAGAAGATGGGCATTCACCAGGCGGACAATTGGTTAGCTTTTATGCATTTGCTTTCTGTTGCATTTTTTTTTTTTTAATTTATTCAATCACCATTATCTTTTTTGTTCAGCTTGAAGAATTTGTCTCTCATGTGAAAATCATGAAATCATTTGGTAGCTACAAGATATGTTTATAGAGTTGCCTGTGTGACACGTAAGTCACTCTCAAGATGCATGCGCCTACAATCTAATCTTTTGAGCTGCTCTGTATCCACATTCTATTTAATTGTTGAGAGCTGATGTGTTCATCATTTGATGTGCCTAAAGCAGTCCTTGAGATGTGACATAAATCCATATGATTTACAAACATAAGTCTCAATATGCAGAATAAGTGCAACGGTAGTCAAATGAGCCATATGAGGATGCATGAAGAACTGCGGTAAAAAGGGTAGTGAAGTTTTTTTGAAGCTAACCTCTACAGAATGCTAATAGGAAACAAATAGATGACAATAGGGTTGATTGAGCTGCAGCACTCCATGATTTGCAATTGATTACACAAATAATTATTGCTTTACGTTGATGATGCAATGTGTATATTCTTGTTTGCTTTGCTTTGAAAGTGATGGTTTTGTTTGAGAATTGCTTCCAATATGTGCGAAAGAATTGCCTCTTAACTTTGGACAATTGGGGTGCCTATTGTGTCTGTTTGTCCTTCTCACCCTCTTCTTATGTACCTTGACAACCTAAGACATTATCATTTTGGTTTATGCTTTGGGTTTACTTCTTTGGCAATCTTGTTTTCAGGTTCATAGCTGCATCATTTGTCTGTAACTAAGATAAATTGCGTTTTTTCTAGGGTCAAGGTGATGATGTTGACTACATTGAACCAATGCTGCTTGAGTTTCACAAGGGTGTCAAAGCATTACAGGTATCTTGCGGATTTAATCATACAGCTGCGATATTCCAATATATCTGACTGAAGTAGGCCCACCAACATATTGTAATTTTCGGCATCACTAACATCATGCAAGAGACTGGTGAGGAAGGCCACAACATGTGCCTTCATTCTTTCAACGTTGATGACAATCTGCACAAAATCATGAATGCTACTCGAGAAAACTCCTGGATGGCGCAGGATACTGATGAGATTGGTTGCAGCGATTTTCCCCGTAAATGTGCTTCAGAGTGATCCATTTATATGTTGTTTATGAAAGAGCCGCCTGGTTGTTCTGATATCGTGGTTGTGTCACATGGTTAAATCTTTAGGAAACTATGTGTATCCTTTTGTTCTATATTTTATGGAATGTATTTATGTAAATATATTATATTTGTGTAAAAGGAAGTACGTGCATTTGACCCAGTGGATCCGGTTAATTTTCTTTGCTTGCAACTCGGTTGAATAGAGCTGTATGTTAAACTTCATTGTCATATGGTTATTGTAGGATTGTAGGATCATTGCTGCTTCTATTTTATTTAAAAAAAAAAAAAAAAAAAAGAAGGTCAAGTACTTGGGGTAAAATGCAAAATAAAATCAGCCGGTTACGTTTAGCATGTCAATTTTTCTCCCTTTCCGGATCAGCAATATATGTCCATACATTTTATTTATGGATATGGTAATGCGCGAAGATAGCGGCATAAAGTTGATTTATTTTGTTCAGTTTCCAATAAAAGTAAACACGTTTCTTCTGTGACGAACAAAGCACATGGTTAAACTAAACATGGAGTTTAAAGTAAAGAGTTCGAAAACAAAAGGCTTGAGCATATTTACGAAATTACCCTAAAAAATAACGATAAAGACTTAGTGACGTCATAATCATTATTTTAAGTAAGAGGCTATTTAATTAGGGAGGCATGTTTAAAAGTGCCAAAATCACTTTTCATTTTTGTGATCAGTCCCCACTTGATTTTATTTAGACTAAATTTTTTAATTTTGTTAAAATTTTAGATTTCATTTCCTACTTACTTGATTTGACAAAAATGCCCTTAAGTGTAATATTTTTCACTCATTTTTTTTTTCACATCTTTGTCGTAAACAAAAGGCAACAATAAACCTTACCAATATCAGTATTATTTCCAAAAATAGAAAGAAAAGAAAAAATGCAAGTAGCTCCATTGTGGAAACGAGAATAATCGTAGGAGTCAACAACCATCAACCCGATATCTGCATTGTTTTCTTCTCTTTTTCATTTTTATCATTTTTGGGTTTCTTCTTCATTATTTTTGGGTTTCTTTTTTTCTTAGTTGCTTATGAGTTTTTAATATTTTTTCGACAATGTCAACTAGTAGTAAAGTTGAAGTGTTCAATCAATTGTTGGAAAGTTACCGCTACAAAGACCAACTCCATATAATGTCAATTAAGGATATGGCGACTTTAATGGACATGTACATTAATGTCACAAAAAAATGAAGTGAAATCAATGTCGAACTTTTTAGTTTGAGATACATAGCTCCACATCAAAAATTGTACATGACATTAACTGATGACGAAGATGTTCTGAGTATAATCTTACTGCATTTGACATTAAAGATGAACATTATTGACATCTTGGTAAACCGAAAGGATGAATCAAGCAACAGTGCCAAGAAGAGTTGTGATGTTTTAAGGTAATACTTCCACAGAATCTAAACTATACTGCAGTTTTAAAATTTTGTACATCAAGAGTTCTGAAATTACACCCTGTTTATTTGAAAATCTTTCTCTACTTTAGAGCGTTCTATATTATACTTCATTGCAAGTAGAATTGTACTTCATTTGACAAAATTGTACACCATTATTTAAGTTTTATACTTCAAGTATTCAACTAAACGATTATCAAAAATTATACCGCTATTGCTGGGGTTTTATACTTCAGAAGTTTGAAAATTATATTCACTTTATCTAAAATTGTACTTCATTTTCTTTAAAAATTATACTTCATTTTACCTAAACCTATACTTTATTCATTGATTTTCTATACTTCAAGTGTTCTATTTAATGATTATCCCAAACTGTACTGTAGTGGCTGCGGTTTTGTACTTAAACTACTCCACTTTATACAAATTTGTAATCTAGTTATCTAAAATTGCATTTCATTTTACATAAAATTGTACCCTATAATTTTAGTTTTATGCTTGACGTATTCTACTAATGGATTTTAAAATATTATACTATAGTTGCTAGGGTTTTGTACTTCAAATGTTTGAAAATTATAATTCATTTTGCTGAAATTATACTTCATTTTACCTAAATATATACTCTATTAATTGATTTTCTACACTTTAAGTGTTTTATTTATTGATTATCCAAAATTATATTTCTTTTGTGGGGATTTTATACTTCGCATGTTCTAAAATTGTATTTTCCTATATTTAAAATTGTACTTTCATTTTCTAAAATTATACTTGCTTTATTTTACAAAGCTTGTAATTTATTCATTGAAGTACTACACTTCAAGTGTTTCGAAATTGTACTTCATTATATCCAAACCTATACTTCAATTAGCTGAATCTATTATATTTCACTTTATCTAAAATTGTGCTTTTTATCTTCTAAAATTATACTTTATTTTACCTAAAATTGTACTCTATTCATTAAAATTCTATACTTCATGTGTTCTATTTATTGATTATTCAAAACTGTAATGCAGTTGCTATGATTTTATACTTAAACTATTCAAAATTGTACTTCGTCTTATATGAATTTATACTCTAGTTATCTAAAATAGTACTTTATTTTACATAAAATTGTACTATATTATTTAAGTTTTATACTTCAAATGTTCTACTAATAGATTATCAAAAATTGTATTGCAGTTGCTAGGATTTTATATTTTAAATGTTCTGAAATTATACTTCCATTTATTAAAATTGTACTTCTTTTTATGAAATTATACTTTATTTGTCAACCTCAAGGAATGCAGTCGAGGAGAAAATTAGTTCGACCAATGCATTGCACAATGAATTAGCTTTAACAAGCAACTCAATTGATGCATGGAGGAATTGCATGTATGGGTAGGGTCAAACATTCAAGAATGCTCAAGAGCTCAGAATTATACTTAAGAATTATGCAGTGTCTACTTTGCAATCATTTAAATACAAGAAAAATGACAACAAAAAAATTATAGCCGTTTGTAATGATGAAAATTGCAAATGGAGAATTTATGCATCAAGGAATGAGGCCGATAAATTATTTGGCATTTGAAAATGCAATCTAGAGCATACATGTGGTGAGGCTAATCTTTGAACAAGAGGACATCCTAAAGCCGATTCCGCTTAGGTTGCTAACATTATAAAGGATAAATTGAAATTAAAGCCATGTTATCGGCCCTCCACTATATTGAAAGTTGTCCATAGAGAATACGGTGTGCAACTTAGGTACCCTAAAGCATGGATGGGTAAGGAATTAGCTATGTAAGACAACCATGGCACTGAGAAGGAATCTTATGATAAGTTGAGGTGGTATTGTGATGCTGTGAAGAGGACAAATCCTGGAAGTATTACAAATTGTGAGATTGACCCAATTAGTCAAAAATTTTGTCAACTATTTATATGTTTCAGTCGAAAATTCCCTCAAATCGTACTTAAATTTTCATTAGAATTGAAGTGTACTTCAACTAAACACATTTTATACTTTGTTTGGTCCAGGTTTGTGCTTCAATTCTTTCGAATTGTGCTCAAATTTCCTGCCTCGTTTCAATTGAATTGAAGTGTACTTCAACAAAACACATTTTATACTTTATTTTTTCTTGGTTTGTACTTCAATTCCCTCAAATTGTACTTAAATTGTCATTAGAATTGAAATGTACTTCAATGAAACACATTTTATACTTTATTTGTTCCGAGTTTGAACTTCAATTCCTTTGAATTGTGCTCAAATTCTCTGTCTCGTTTTAGTTGAATTGAAATGAACTTTAAAGAAACACATTTTATACTTTGTTTTTTTTATTTTTTGGTTTGTACTTCAATTCCCTCAAATCGTACTCAAATTGTCATTGGAGTTGAAGTGTACTTCAACAAAACATATTTTATACTTTTTTTGCTCCAGGTTTGCACTTCATTTCTTTCGGATTATACTCAAATTGCCCACCTCATTTCAGTTGAAGTGAAGTAAACTTCAAATAAACAGATTTTATACTTTATTTTTTCTTGATTTGTACTTCAATTCTCTCAAATCGTACTCAAATTGTCATTGAAATCAAAGTGTACTTCAATGAAATACATTTTATACTTTATTTGTTTTGGATTTGTACTTCAATTCCTTCAAATTGTGCACAAATTTCCTACATCATTTCAATTGAAGTGAAGTGAACTTCAAAGAAACACATTTTATACTTTGTTTTGTCTTGATTTGTACTTTAATTCCCTCAAATTGTACTTAAATTGTCATTGAAATCGAAGTGTACTTCAACGAAGTACATTTTTTTTTATTTCGACAATTTTGAATTTAATACCTTAATATTTTTACTAATATTGTTAAATTAAAATTTGTTCAATGATTTTGAATTTTATGTCTTCGTAAATAATGACTAAATTATAAATTTTTTTGTGATTTTTATCACATGAATAAAATTATATTAAAGTTTTAATTTTTTAACTTCTAGTGTTCAACTGATGAATGTTGTCAATCGTGATAATAAAAAGAATTCTTATGCTTTCAAAGATGTTTACAAATGAAAATTTGACAATAATATCCACAATCTCACCAGTATAAATACGTACTTCACATGATACGATAATTTCAAAATATTGTACACGACAATCATTTTAATTATTAGATAATGATTTTTCAATAGCAATAAGTGTACTTCAAAAGAATTTATTTTATACTTTGTTAGTTCAATATTTATACTTCAGTACACCAAAATTGTATTCACATTCACTACCAAGTTTCAATCAAATTTAAGTGAACTTTAAAAAAACATATTTTATATTTTGTTTGTTCAAAGTTTGTATTTCATTTTACTCAAATTGGCTGCCCAGTTTCAATAAAACTGAAGTGTACTTCGACAAAACACATTTTATACTTTGTTTGTTTTGGTTTTGTACTTCATTTTCTTCGAATTGTACTCAAATTCACTAAGCATTTTCAACTGAATTGAAGTGTACTTTTGCGAAACACATTTTATACTTTTTTTGTTCTGAGTTTGTATTTCATTTCTGTCAAATTGTACTCAAATTCACTAGGCATTTTCAATTGAAATGATGAGTACTTCAGCGAAACACATTTTATACTTTATTTTTTTTAGGTTTGTACTTCATTCTTTTTGAATTGTACTCAAATTCACTGGGCATTTTCAATTGAATAAGTACTTCAGCGAAACACATTTTATGTTTTGTTTTTTTTTGGGTTTGTACTTCATTGTTTTTGAATTGTACTCAAATTCACTAAGCATTTTCAATTGAACTAAAGTGTACTTCAACGAAACATATTTTATACTTTGTTTGTACTTCATTTCGGTCAAACTGTACTCAAATTCACTGGGTATTTTCAATTGAACTGAAGTGTACTTCAGCAAAACATATTTTATATTTTGTTTGTTTTGAGTTTGTACTTCATTTCTGTCAAATTGTACTCAAATTCACTAGGCATTTTTAATTGTATTGTACTTAAATTCACTGAAGTGTACTTTAGCGAAATACATTTTATACTTTATTTGTTCTATGTTTGTACTTCATTTCTGACAAATTTTACTTAGATTCAATCTTTGTGTTCAATGGAATTGGTGCATACGTCAACGATACATGTTTTATACCTTATTTTTTTAGGTTTGTACTTTATTTCCCTCATATTGTACTCAAGTAATGAAATCCAATTTCCTTGAAACTGGGCATATTATACATCAGCGCAATGATTATATTTTATTTTTTCCACTTTTATACTTCATTTTCCTCAAATTGTATTCAATTCATTGCCCAATTTCTGTTTAAAATATTATAAATGCTTGATGAAAAACTATACTTACATACAAAAAAATATTGTATACAAAGTATGCTTCAATTTTCATATGTATGTACATAAAAAGTGTGATTCAAATTCTGGCATTTTCACGACTTAATATTATATATGTCATTGTTGCACGGTATTTGTCCATGTTAATTTTTTCAATAAACCTCCAGAACTCAAGGGTGTCTCTAGCGAAACATTCTGCCTAAAGGCACACATAGACGTCGTAATCCACTGTACCCTTTTGCTATTTGATTTTTTTTACCTCATTAATTCATCCACATGACACCCTAATGAAAGCCTCATGTATCGAGAATAGAATGAAGTCTACAAAAATATTGATCAATTGTTGACGCCCTACTTTATGAAGAAATCATAGGGAAAGGAAGCAAACTTACAATAGCAGTAGCTGTTGGTTTGTATTTGGTGGCCATTATTGAATTCATATACAAGAAAAAATGAGTCGAGGTGTTGAGGACAACTAAAAACCAGAGACCACGCCAACAAGTTGGTAGGATTATGTAACGACACTGGTTTACAAGAACCAACGTGAGGTCTTCCAAATCTTTAAGGGTGAAGGAGTTAAGTGTAGGTATCATCTCCACGAATTCTTCATCCGTCATATCCTTCAAGTTGCATCTCTCAAATCTATCTAATCATCAGTGATATGAGATAGCCCAATGGGCCCAATAGGCCCTTCTACTAATGAGATAGCCCACGAGGCCCAATGTGAAACAGTATAATCCAATAGGCCCCACAGGCCCAAGTTCAGAAGATTTAGCCAACTAAGCCCTGAGGCAAGTCAGCCAGGTCGACCAGTATCGACCCTGTATTCTAAGCCCTGTGGTCGACCCGTATCGACCTGAGGGCCTCTTCCAAGGTCTTATGCTGATAGCCCAGAGGTGAAGTCAAACTGGTCGACTAGTATCGACCCCGTATGCGAAGCCCCATGATCGACCCATATCAACCTGAGGGCCTTTTCCAAACTCATCGCTAAGCTTGGTCGACATGAATCGACCATCGATTGCAAATGGGACAAATTGAACCTTTAAGCAATGGTTACACGTGGCAGCAGATGTGACTGCTACCTACGGATGTAACCGCTTCCACCAACCTTAACAACTCTGCCAACAACTTTGGTAGAGGCGCGCGCCTACTGACGTGACTACCCATGAAAATAGGAGATTGCGCTACGTGGCACA
>JACGDI010005625.1:636742-660787 GCA_014898725.1 Jacaranda copaia | reverse complement strand
AAATAAATAAATAAATAATAGTTCTGATTCATGCTAAACCCAGATTTCCCTCATCAGCCATTCCATCCAAACCACAGGGAAAAAAAAAGGAAAAAAGAAAAAGAAATGATGGTGGAAAGGAAGTAAAGAGCATTTCATAATCTCAATGATGTAAAAATTTGAAGAAGAAAACATATTATATTATGCAGGTTGCTTGCAGCTAACAAATATCAGTGCTTTTAGGGCAGCCCAAAATTATGATATATAACAAAGACATTGCAGAAACTGCTTAGAAAGAGTGGTAATATGGGCAAAGATATAGAGAAAAGGAACCAATCCATCTGAAACATGAAGTAGACACAAATTGGTGAAATTATATTTTCTAATCAGACACTGCACTAGTGCCATTGCTTGGAGAACTTACTGTATACAGTTATATCCAAGACCATGATTCCTCATTTTTTACTATATACAAAACAAAGGCCTAAATTATGATCTTTTTGAGATTCAGCATTAACGTGTTCTTGAATTGGGAACAGCTGCATATACTTAGCTAAGTCTCATATTTTTAGATTTGCAAGCTATTACAACTTCACTGGTAAGTTCTAATGAAGAAAGCACCTGTAAATTGCCATGAACATACAAAGATAAAATGCACCATTTCTTTTCTCAGAATACATGTAATTATCAAGATCCATTTTTCTACATCCATAATTGAGGTTATAAAGAAATGGAGTTGATAATGTGCACTGAGTTTTCTGTTATGGCACAACTGATGTCTCATTTCAAACTTGAATACTTACTATATGCATTCAAACTTACTGCTAAAGATCAAATGACATACGCACTCTGTCCATTTCTCTAACTTAATGTGTTTATTGCAGAGATGCCCGTAGTCCCATCTGAAGTGTAGTTAATGCCATCAACGACTTGTTTAGTTCTATGAGAATCAGCCAAATGAAAAGGAAGAATTTAAAGTTACTGAAGCTTTATTCCCCAAATAACTGAATACAGCAGCAATTTTCAAGAGAGAACAAGATAGCTATAGCCTATATGCCCATGCAAGCACAGCCACATTTAGAGAAGACATTTCTTTGGCTCTATTCTTACGGCAAAAGTTAGTGTAACAAGACCATCAAGGAAACTTTGATTTTAGCAAGGAGCCTAGATCTGTAGGTTCAACTAATTAAAGGTAAAATCAATGTGGCTAATTGAGAAATAAATGCATCTGGCCTAAGGTTCTCAAATGCAATCACAAAACAGTTATAAATAAAGAAATGATATTTATTGGATTTTATGTGATTAGACATCTCGGTGAGAAGATGATACAGATGGTTACTAAAATTACTTTTCTTAATATCAAAGAGCAGATAAACAGGGAATTGAAAGGCCACAAGTAATATTCTATTGAAATGAGAAACTTTTACCTGTACAGGATTCAACAGCATGTTCAATCTTCTCCGCAGGATAGGCCCATTTTGTGCCCCACTCTTGGCATTAATAAAGACCAGAAGAGGCCTGGCATCCAAAGGCAAGTCCAGAATTGTATACTTCTTTAATTTGTCACAAGCATCACTTTCATTCTTCTTATTGGCTAACTCATTGGGAGTGCCTTTCTTACTGAGAACTTTGGTAGCGTCCAAAAGTTTATCATTGCTTTTCTCACTGCTACAATTAAGGAATCCAAAAAGACCCTCGAGAACATTGAGAATAGCTCTTTTGGCAGCAGAACTTTCTGGCTCCTTACCATTAATGCACCGATTACTTCCATGTTTGTTGCAGTGTCGCTTTTTTCTGATCTGTCCACGAACTGTTGAAGCAATGATTTCTTCTGTAATGGAACTTAACATCTCACTTTCAGCACTTTTGACACAAAGAGGAGAAAGAATGACTCTCCTATGAGCACCTAGATCACACACATCACCATATTCTTCAGACATCTTAACTTGGCAATTAACATGTATGATACGTTGACACCATAAGCAATACCAAGCTGGAGATGCATCAATAAAAGGGATACCACAAGGTTCATCACAGTAAAAGCAAAAGGCAGACATCTCGGGATTGTCATCCAGATTAAACCATCTTTCTGACCAATGGTGCTGGACATTCCCATAACCAGCTTGTGCTACACATTTACAATCTTTTGCTGCAAACTGAGAACAATGAAAATGAGCTGCAACACCACAAATAGAACAGCGATGTATCAGCGAACGTGATATAGATTTTGTTCCTAAAGTCTGAGGGTACACTAGAGAAGTTAGGCACACGCAGCATGTGGATGGCTCTCCACCAGAAGCAACATCATCCATCCATGTATGATGTGATAAGGGAACTTTTAGCTTCTTCCAGGCTTGTTTCTTTGCTCTGGAAGCAGCTTTAAGCCAGTTAAGAGATGTCCTTCTGTGCCATTTCAGGAATGCAAAAACAAGAGCAAAAAGTCCAAAAGATCCTGTAATTAGCCATCCAAATATATAGCCATAATCCAGGCTTGAGCTGGCAAGCAACCTTAAAAGAGGAATGTCTAAGTCATTCATTGTGAATGTAAAACTTCATTATAGTCTTGTTTAAAGGAAGGAACTTTAAAGTTTCCTGGGAAAGCAAACTCGGTGGAAAGAACCTGACCAGCAGAAACTGCAGTAATGTAAACACAAAATGAAAAACTAACATCAATAGAACAATGGGGGAAACAGCATGAATGAAACAGTAAAAGAAGGACAGATCATCTAGCATCTGAGAAAGAAATATTAAACTTAGTGTGAAACATATTCCAGCAAATAGGAAAAGACTGGCCTGTAACAATTATTTCCTGGAAACAAACTCCACAACTTCACTGCCGTATGCTATCTAGATAATTAAAATCCAAACAGCAAAAGAAGAAACATCTAATCAAATTTCCAGAAGAATAAAGAACAAGATGATGTGAATAGGACCTTGACTTGCAATTCTCAGGCACAAGAAAGTTAGCGAGCAATTCTTTAGACACAGCACTATTGAAAAGGCATGCTAGCAACTTTACAAACCTTCAAAGTAGGCAAAGCTTTAAAAAATGTTTTTAACCCAATAGCCAGCAACATTTTGTGTTTGAAACAGGCAGACTGGTACGTAGAATAATATAGCCATACAAGAATCAACACAATTGAGCGCTGATAAAAGAGAGAACAAGATCAAGGTAACGGCATTGTTGATCTCGTATTCTGAAAGTAATTCGACCCCACAACCAAATGCTAATAAATTTCACCACAGACCAGGGTCCAAAGAAAATCAAAGAAATTTCAGTGTTGCAGAAATTGACTAACCACAAAAATTTCAACCGTCAGAAGATCAAGAAATCATGCTTAATTTCACGATAATCAGACAAAGAACTCAACAAAAATATTGTTCGACCCAAATACGATCATAGTTTAAAACCCCCCAAATCATAATGCAGTTGCAGCAACATTCCCACATTCAAAGTACCTCAAGGGATCCGATATTGATCATGAACAAACATAATAAAACACCCAATGAAGTTGCACGACACCCTTCTCTAAATCAACCATATAGAGTGATTTTTTGTAGCTGTACTCACAGATCATCCAAACACAAAAATAAGCAGGCGTTGAACCAAGATTTACGCAACCCCACATGAAAACCGAAAAAGATAGAAAGAAGACCTGACGAAAGGATGCGGGGAGAGAAGAACCAGAGAGGGTAAAGGAAAATTCAATCAGGGAAGGAGAAATTCAAGAGTTATGATCCGATGAGATCTTAGACAATGTTAGAGTATGAATTCTTTGAATAAAGTAGATTAATAAAGAGAGATAGAAAAAGGTAAAAAAGAAGCTTTTCCCAGGAAGAGAAGGAAGAAGAAGAAAAGTCTGTGGCGGGATTTTCCTACGCAAAATACACGGCGCGCCCCTCGGGAAAAAATCGAAGGGGTGGCAGTGGAAATGGGAAATTCCTTCCATGTTATACTGTCAGTTGTCCTGCATGGTGTGTGCGTAAGTACGGAACTGCCCTTCGTTTTCCCCCATGCTTCTTTTGTTTCATTTTGTTTCATTTTGTTTTCCTTTCTTCCTTAAGATAAAATGCATAAAAACCATATGTGTGTCAGTCATTTCTGTAGTTACGATATAACAATGCGGTATTTGATCATATAATTATAATTATATAATTTTAATTAAATTTTGAATTTTTAAACATTGTTAATTTTTAATTAAATTAAATTTTTTTATAGGTTGCCAGTTATTAAAATAGATATTATTTATTTCATTTAAAATATTTCTACATTTTTTAAATGATTTTTGTGTTTGAAATAAATCATTTTGTTTATTTGTATATGAAATGATTCATTTGTTTGCAACAAAATCTCTTTCATTTCGTATTTGAAATATATCAAAATTTCCTTAACTATTAGAACTCTTTATTTTGATAAAATTTTCTTAATCTTTATTTTATCTTTAATAATTAATTTTAGACATACCTCAGTGTTAATTTATTGAAGAAAATTATTTAATTTTTATTTGTATTTATTTGAATTAATATTCTAATATTTTTAATAAATTAAAATAGAAAATGTCAAGTTTAAATATTCCAACCAAAGAAAACATATCTTGCAATTTAATGAAATTATTATCGTAACGCACTTTCTCTACATGTATAAAATAGTCATTGTTTATTTACGTACTATTATTCTTCCAATAAATCTTACTATCCGTCCCACTTCAACAAGTTAAGAAACAAACAAATCATACCTGAATTTTAGTATCAGAAAAACTAACATGCACCCAATGCGATGCACTGAAAATAATTTTGAGATTGAAATAATTTATTTTATAATAATATTTATTTTATTTTATGTGATTAAAATATGAATTGTAATTATTTTTAACATTTAATGAAAAAAAATTTATTACTAATTAAATAAAATAATTAAAAATATTTTGTTTGAAAATAATTTATGCTTAAATAAATTGTAGAGTCTCAAGAATTGCTAACACTAAGTTCATAAATTATATGGAAACTTATAAAATGATAAAATTTAAAAAAATAAAAGAATTAGGAAAATAATAATAGCACATAATATTTTACTAAAGACACTTTTTAAATTATATATAAATATATTTATATTTATATTTATATATTTTGATATGATAAATAAGCAAATTTTTTGGGTACGGTTTCTTAATAATTTGGAAGTTACCATTACATATTCATGATCTTTGAGAATTTTAAATATTAACTATATTTTGTGAAAGTAAATATATAACCTCTTTGTACTTTATCTATGAAAATAACTTACATTAGGTTATTAATTATTTGATAACTAATTCAATAACTAGTTTGTAACAAACAATTTTATAAGTTAAAATATCTCTTAATATTTTATATAACTCCAATAAGTAAAATTTATTTATTTTGATTTATATATGCAATTATTGTAATATTTTTAAAATTATCAATTAACATATATTATGTACATGAATAATATAATAAGTAAATTTCTAATATTCAATTCAAAATTAAACATCAATCTCTCATAAGTTTCTTTTGTAAGTATATAAAAATGTAGGAATAATTAAATGGATACTTATTTTCAGTCAATTTTTTTTTTAATCTCATATCATTACTATATGTAAAAATATTTTTATAAATTATTATAAGTAAAAATATTAAAATAAATAAATGCTATATAATTATAAAATAGAGTAATTAAATATATTAAAAATATAAAAATTAATATCATTTGCTATTTAAGCGGACATTTATCAAGCTTTCGAAAATTTTCAACTATGTCAACTATATATATCCTATATAAAAGAATTTATTTTAAATAATTGAAAATAAGTTCTTCATTATTATATTGCTAAAAAATTAAAATGACTAAATTAATAATATAAAAATAAAGTTTAGAGTTTATAGTTGTTGTAGGAAGTATCTATTTATATTTGAAACTAATTCTTCAATGAAATTATTATATTCTATATATATAGTTTTATCTAAAATTATTTTACATATCTAAAAAATATTATTGTAAAAGAATTAAATTTTAAAGATTTGATAAGTTGAGGACTTATATATCAATTAATTTATAATTGTTTATTTCTCAAACTCTTAACTATTTAATAAAAAAGTGATGATTTAATATTTTACGTAAATATTTGCTTATCTTTTTCAAAAGCAAGAAATAAGTTGTAAATTTTTTTTTAATAAGTCATGATATTAAGAGATATTTATGATTGTTAAGCATTTTAATTTTATTTTTGAAGTATGCTTAATACAAATTATGTAATATATATATTTATTTAAATTCTAAGTGGTCTAGAAAACAATTACTTAATTAAGAAATACAAGAATTTATTTGATCAAATGATTGAATATTTTTTATTAAAAATTATTGAATATTACATTATTTGTGACACTCCAACTAGTAGTACCCCTAAGAGTCAGGATGCCACTCAGTTCATTTCTTAAGCATGCCACAATACAATCGATAGGCCCATGAAATTTTTCACAAATTTTCAATAACTTCATTAACATCACAACCTTACATCATGCTTTTGTATAAATGTAAAAGCTATATCAGAGTGGTAAATACTATATCAAGAAATTCAACAACATTCAAACCAAAATATTGTCACTAGTATCACGATTTATACATGCATTCCATAAATCTAACATTCATCATGTCATATCACAACATCTCTAAAACAAAACAACCCGAAGTGCATTCATATGTATATATATACAATCAAATTCCAAAACAGAACATCCTCATCAGGTGTGCCCATCTCCATGGTCCCCTGTTTCATACCTTTCTAAATAAAGACGGATAATACACAAAGGTGAGTCATAAAAACACAATGAAGATAGTGTAAATCAATGCATGACCAATCAAGAATCAAAGTTCATAGAAAATAATTATTGACAGTTTAGCACGAGAACAACAAGTTTATGCCAAAAGAGAAACAATAAAAGGGATCATGTTACTAGTAAATATTAGGTCAGAAGCTGTGACTGTTGGCTCAACAACTTGTTCATCTTAATCGATCCTGCTTAGGTGGTTTAGAGACATCTCAATCAATAACAATCTGGAGGTATAGATGTGGCTCATTTGCTTAAGACAATAGCTCGATCTAAACTGTGATATCACTCTAGCATTATTACTCCTTAAGCATAATACACTTTCAAGAATAGCAAACCTAACCACATATGTAAGTTAATAATCAAATACATCATGTATATCGAAGCATCTTTATACCTCCATAACAGTACAATGACAATTCAGCTCAGTATAGTAAACAATCAATTTAGTAGCTCAAGCATGAGAGCTCGGCAAAAACAGTAGCTCAAGCATAATAGCTTGGCAATAACAATAGCTCAAGCATAATAACTTGGCAAGGCACTTGGCCCAACAATTCTCATGTACACATATCTTTCAATTTGATCAATCAATCAGTCAAGTACCAACATGGCAAAATAATGAATTTCATATTACAATTTCAATAGAGCTATTTTGGTAAACAACAACGGACAAAACAATCAAGGAAGCCAACATGGCTAACAACAGTATACGATGCAGTTCAATCGGTACGATAACATATAAGACATAGGAAAGTTTATGGTACCAGAATAGGAATAGTTAATCAATTCAAAATGGTTTCGATACACGCTAGACAATGGTACAATTCACAAGCTTAATGATCAACATTGTTCAACAATATTCAATGAATGACAATTAAGACAATAGAACCTCACAGGGTTTAGAAAATAGTAATAAACAATAATGATAGCCAAGACCGTAGAACATCACAAGGTTCAGAAGGCAGCAACAAATGATAATTAGATCGGATGTCAAGTAATGGAACCTCACAAGGTTCAGCAGTCAATTAGTAACAGTAATGATAACAAAGATAGGTATCAGATCAATAGAACCACACAGGGTTCAATCATAATAACATTGCTTTACTCAAATAAGTATGAGATCGGTGGATTCTCACCTTAGTAACATCGACAATGCTATCAAACTCTATTGATTCTTAGGGCTCAATCCTTCGTCATCTATTCAAAAGAGTAACTTTCCATCAAAGTCCTTGTTCAACCCTAACGATCACTAACCTTCACACTCACACTAACAATAGTCCAGTTTGAGTAATTATTCAACTAATACATTGGTTAAGGTTGTTTCAATATTACTGCCCTAAACATCCTATTCATATCGGATATGTAAATGTGTATGGAGTTCATTTATTCCATCAAAATAATACAACAAAACCTTAATTTTTATATATATAATTTTATAATGATATTTGATATCGATTATAGCGATCCAATTATCGATAAAAATTCAAGTTTTCGTTACTTAAGTTGTAGTTACATAAAATTAGGGTTTTCTTCATTTAGTAAGCTATATAATCTATAGTTTACATGAGATAATACCATTCTGGATTCACTAGCTTACTTAATTGATCGAGTGTGTCTGTTCTAATCGACCGATCCTATCATTCTTTTTTATAATACAAGATTTTATGATGATTGGAATGTATAAGCATATACATGCAATTACATACACCAAACATATCATTCTTATACCAAATTTTCACTAACGAGGTAGAATCTCAACGATCAAATCACATGCATGCGATCACTGGGAAAACTTCACCACCACTACCAAAAAATGCTCCTCAGCCCAAGGAACCAAACCTCTCAATGAATTTTAGCAATTAATGCTAAATTGTCGCCCAATTTTAGCCCAAAGGTTGCTCCGCCACCTCACATCACTGTGCCGGTTTGAACCAAATTCCATCGTTGTCACTGGATCATTTTGAAATTTGAAAGCACCAATGAGTTTTTGGAGCTAAGTTCTACGAAGCTCAAGCTTTACTTTCCCCAATCAATCACTAGAGACCGACTCCCACTGAGCTCTGCTGTGGTCAAGGTTCAATCACTATTTTCATTGCTGTTCACCAGCTATTTTCACTTGCATGAGGTGTTTAGAAGTCTTGAAGTGGTGTGGAAGAAGATGGTCGGGTTGCTTTTGGGTTTCGGGGTTCGCTAGAGGTGACACTGGAGAAGAGGAATGAAAAGGTGTTTGGTGGAGAAGAAAAAAATGTGAGGGGTTGAATTGAAAGGTAGGTATTTATAGATTCAACCTTTTTCCATATTATAGATTAACCCCAACAGTTTATTCAACTTCAATTGGGCCCAAAAGGTTTTAATAAAAATCAATTTGGCCATCCGATTTATAAGCCCACACATTGAGTCCACCAATTTATAAAATTAAACATTAACCCCCTCCTTACTTGACAAATGGTATGATTAAATCTTTTATATTCACATTTTAATCTACAAGACTTTAAAAAATTATACAAAAATTAAATAAATTCTTAGAAAATATTTAAATAAAATATCAAAATAATGCATTTCTAGGGGTGTTACATTATTTCAACTAAAAATAAAAGTGATTATATCTATATAAATATAAAAGAATTTATTAAGTATGAAAACTTGATTATTGTTTTGAAATAACTTAGTTATCAACTACTTTTTTTGGATAAATTTTAATATTTTGGATAATAATCTATAATTAAATTAAAAAAAAGGAAACTTATTTAAAAGCACCAAAATCACTTTTCATTTTTGTGATCAGTCTCCACTTGATTTTGTTTAGACTAAAGTCCTTAGTTTTGTCAAAATTTTAGAGTTCACTCCCTACTAACTTGATTTAACAAAAATGCCCTTAAGTATAATATTTTTCACTCATTTGTTTTTCACTTCTTTGTCATAAAAAAAAGTAACAGTAAACCCTACCAATAGCAGTATCATTTTCAGAAATAGAAAGAAAAGAAAAAATTGCAACAAGCTCCACAAGGCGAACAGGAATAATCGTGGGAGCCAACAACCACCAACCCGACATCTGTATTGTCTTCTTCTCTTTTCATTTTTATCATTTTTAGGTTTCTTTTTCATTATTTTTGGGTTCTTCTTTTTCTTAGTTGTTTCTGAGTTTTTTGTGTTTTTTCAATAATGTCAACTAGTAGTGAAGCTGGAGTGTTCAATCAATTATTGGAGAGTTACCGCCACAATAACCAGCTCCATATAATGTCAACTAAGGATACTGTGACTTTAATAGATATGTATATTAATCTTGCAAGAAAATGGAGTGAAATCAACACCGAGCTCTTCAATTTGCAATACATAGCTCCACATCAAAGATTGTACGTAACATTGACTGATGACGAAGATGTCCTGAATATGGTATTACTGCATTTGACATTGAAGATGAATATTGTTGACATCCTAGTAAACTAAAAGGATGAATCAAGTAGTAGTGCCAAGAAGAGCTATGATGTTTTAAGGTAATACTTCCGTAGAATCTAAACTGTACTATAGTTTGTAAAGAGCTTTCATCAAAAAACCTGGCCGATGCAATCGAGAGATTGAGAGGAACTGGACTTGGCAGAGAAATGCATAAATTCTAAAAGTCCCATCTAGGATCATGGTCTAGCGCAAAATCAAAACCCTAGGGGGCACCCTCTCGAGCCAAAACAAAAGGTACCAACGAGGGAGACCACGAATGCTTGTTGGTCAAACATTAGCAGCTTCTGATTGGTTTCATTCATCCCCAACCCTAATGAATGGGCTATGAAGGGGTTAGTCAAGCGATTCAGGTTTTCAGTCAGTTCCCGTTCGCCTACCCCCCTCACAGTCCATTAGTAGATAGGGTGGTTAATTTAGAGGGTGCCCACCTTTTCTTCAGACATGTCCTCGACAACCTGGTGGTTCTTCGGTCTCCATTTTTTGGGGTGGGAGTGCTTGGTCATAGGGGTTTCCTTTACCTCAATTCAACTTGCATGTGTTGTTTTGCCTGTGGGCAAGAGTGAGGTTTTTTAGTCCTGACCCACCGGCACGTAGGTGAGGTGGATTTTTTTGTACATCAAGTGTTCTAAAATTGTACTCCATTTATTTAAAAACCTTTCTCTACTTAAATTATACATTATACTTCATTGCAAATAAAATTGTACTTCATTTGAACAAAATTATACACCATTATTAAAGTTTTATACTTCAAGTGTTTAACTAAACGATTATCAAAAATTGTATTGCAGTTGCTGGGGTTTTATACTTTAGATGTTTGAAAATTATACTTCACTTTATATAATATTGTACTTTATTTTTTATAAAATTATACTTCATTTTACCTAAATCTGTACTCTATTAATTCAAGTTCCATACTTTAAGTGCTCTATTTAATGATTATCCCAAACGGTACTGCTATTGCTAAGGTTTTACACTTAAACTACTCTACTTTATATAAATTTGTACTCCAATTATCTAAAATTATACTTCATTTCACATAAAATTATACTGTATAATCTAAGTTTTATACTTCAAGTGTTCTACTAACAAATTATTAAAAGTTGTACTGCAGCTTCTAGGGTTTTGTACTTCAAATGTTCAAAAATTATACTTCACTTTATTAAAATTATACTTCTTTTTTCTGAAATTATACTTCATTTTATCTAAACATATACTCTATTCATTGATTTTCTACACTTCAAGTGTTCTATTTATTGATTTTTCAAAATTATACTTATTTTGCTGGGATTTTATATTTCATGTGTTCTGAAATTGTACTTTCCTATATGTAAAATTGTACTTCTATTAAAGCATGTAATTTGTTAATTAAAGTATTATACTTCAAGTGTTCTAAAATTATACTTCATTTTATCTAAACTTATACTTCAATTAGTTGAATATATTATATTTTACTTTATCTAAAATTGTACTTTTTTCCTGAAATTATACTTCATTTTACCTAAACACTCTATTCATTGAAGTTCTATACTTCAAGTGTTCTATTTATTGATTATCCAAACGTTATTTAAAATTTTACTTTTTTTTTCTGAAATTATACTTCATTTTATACTTTATTTTATCTAAAATTGTACTATATTCATTGAAGTTCTATACCTTATGTGTTCTATTTATTGATTTTCTAAAACTGTGATGCAGTTGTTAGGATTTTATACTTAAACTATTCAAAATTATACTTCATCTTATGCAAATTTATACTCCAGTTATCTAAAATTATACTTCATTTTACATAAAATTATACTCTATTATTTAAGTTTTATACTTCAAATATTCTACTAATAGATTATCAAAAATTGTACTGTAGTTGCTAGGATTTTATACTTTAAATGTTTTGAAATTATACTTCCATTTAATAAAATTGTATTTCTTTTTTATGAAATTATACTTCATTTGTCAACCTTAAGAGATGAAGTCGAGGAGGAAATTGGTTCGACCAATGCATTACATAATGAATTAGCTATAACAAGCAACTCAATTGATATTTGGAGGAATTGCATGTATAGGGAGGGTCAGACATTTAAGGATGCTCAGGAGTTCATAATTATACTTAAAAATTATGCGATGTCTACTTTGCGGTCATTTAAATACAAAAAAATGACAACAAAAAAATCCTAGTCGTTTGTAGTGATGAAAATTGCAAATGGAAAATCTATGCATCAAGGAATGAGGTTGATAAATTATTTGGTATTCAAAAATGTAATCTAGAGCACACATGTGGTAAGGCTAACTTCAAACAAAGGGACATCCTAAAGCTAATTCCACTTGGGTTGCTAACATTGCCAAGGATAAATTGAGACCAGAGCCATGTTATCAGCCTTCTATCATATTGAAAGATGTCTACAGAGAATACGGTGTGAAACTTAGGTACCATAAAGCATGGATGGATAAGGAATTAGCTATGCGTGACATCTATGGCGTTGAGAAGGGATATTATGATAAGTTGAGAAGGTACTGTGATGTTATGAAGAGGACCAACCCTGAAAGTATTGCAAATTGTGAGATTGACCCAATTAGTCAAAAATGTTGTCGGCTCTTTATATATTTTAGTACTTGCCTTATTGGTTTTCTCAAGGAATGCGGGTCGTTGATATTTTTAGACGGCACTCATATTAAAAAAAATACAAAGGATGCTTACTCAGTGCTGTCGTAAGGATGCTAATGATAACTTATTCACGCTAGCATATGCAACTGTTGACTCTAAAAATGATATTAATTGAGAATGGTTCTTCTTCAAGCTAAGAAATATCTTAGATTCTCAATATCTACCTGGCTTATCAAGGCTCACTTTCTTTTTTGATCGACATCCAAGTCTTCTTAAGGCCATCCCTATGATATTTCCCAGTAACCACCATACATATTACTTGAGACACTTAGTAGATAACTTTAAAAAATAAGTAAGTGTACTTTATCTTTGTTTGTGAAAAAATTATGTGAAATAAACTCTAATTCATAATATTTAGCACATTACTATTCTATTATTTTAAATTCAGGTATTAAGGAAGTACACTTTACATAACAAGAAACATTGGTGCTCTATTTTTATGAAAGCTGCATATGCGCATACAAGGTAGGAGTATACACAACATATAGATAGCATTTTGGAGTCGTTGCCACTTGCCATAAACTTTATTATGCAGTTTAAACCACCTTGTTGGGCAAATTCCTTATTTAGTGGAGATCGATGGGGGGGTAATAAACAACAATCAAGCAGAATGTTGGAATAATTGGGTTAAATTAGCCCGATCTATACCAGTTGTAGCCATAGTTGATCACATACGCATGTAAATAATTGTTATGATGCTTGATCAATGAGAAGAATCTCATAAGATGGTTGGTCAAATATATCCCAAGCAAGAAAAGAAGTTGACAATCAATCATATGTGTTCTCGTAACTTAAAAGTTATCATGGCTAGCGGTTGGAGCTTTCAGGTGATTGAGCAAGATAAATCATATGCTATAGATTTACATAGCAAGGTTTGTTCACGCAAAGAATGGTAGATTGATAAAATACCATGCAAACATGTTGTGCTTGTATTGAGTTAAGGTCACTTTCACCGTATGACTTCACCGATCAATACTACCGAGTTGAGATGTATCAACAAGCATACCAAGCAATGATAAACCCTATTCCTACATTTGATATGAATCTATTCCCATCAGATGATGATGACTTCATTAATGCTCCTGATTGCTGATCTCAGCCTAGGCATAGAAAGACATAGAGAATTGCATCACAAATTGAGAAACATGTAATTAAGTGTAAAAGGTGTGGTAGAACAAGGCATAATTTTCGAACCTACAAAGAATAAATAAATTAGTTAAATTTTATATTTCAACAAAACACATTTTATACTTTGTTTATTCTAGGTTTGTACTTCATTTTCTTCAAATTCCACCCACATTCTCTGCCCAATTTCAATTGAAGTGATGTGAACTTCAAAGAAAAACATCTTGTACTTTGTTTTTTTTTTTTGGTTTGTACTTCATTTTACTCAAATTTTACTCAAATTGGCTACACATTTTAGTGGAACTGAAGTGTACTTCAATGAAATATATTTATACTTTATTTGTTCTAGGTTTGTACTCATTTTTTTTCAAATCGTACTCAAATTCCTTACCCAATTTCAATTTAATTGAAGTGAACTTCAAAAAAACACATCTTATACTTTGTTTTTTGTTGGTTTGTATTACAATTCCCTCCAATTGTACTCCAATTGGCTGCCAGTTTCAATAGAACTGAAGTGTACTTCAACGAAACACATTTTATACTTTGTTTGTTCTAGATTTGTACTTTATTTCCTTCGAATTGTACTCACATTTCCCGCCCAGTTTGAATTAAATTGAAGTGAACTTAAAAGAAACACATCTTATACTTTGTTTTATCTTGGTTTGTACTTCAATTCCCACAAATTTTACTCAAATTGGCTCCCAATTTCAGTAAAACTAAAGTGTATTTTAACAAAATATATTTTATATTTTGTTTGTTCTGGGTTTATACTTTATTTCTTTCAAATTGCACTCACATTCCCTACCCAGTTTCAATTGAATTGAAGTGAATTTCAAAGAAACACATCTTATACTTTGTTTTTTCTTGATTTGTACTTCAATTCCCTCAAATTTTACTCAAATTGGCTGCCAGCTTTAGTGGAACTAAAGAGTAATTCAACAAAACACCTTTAATACTTTGTTTGTTCTGGATTTGTACTTCATTTTCTTCAAATTGTACTTAAATTCCCTGTCCAATTTTAACTGAACTAAAGTGCACTTCAAAGAAACACATCTTCTACTTTGTTTTTTCTTAATTTGTACTTCAATTCCCTCAAATTGTACTCCAATTGGCTATCAATTTCAGTGGAACTGAAGTGTACTTCAACGAAACATATTGGGTTTGTACTTCATTTTCTTTATATTGCAATCACATTCCCTACCTAATTTTAATTGAAGTGAAGTGAACTTCAAAGAAACACATCTTATACTTTGTTTTTTCTTGGTTTGTACTTCAATTTCCTCAAACTGTACTCCAATTAGCTACCAGTTTCAGTGGAAATGAAGTGTACTTCAACGAAATACATTTTATACTTTATTTGTTCTATGTTTGTACTTCATTTCCTTCAAATTGCACTAACATTCTTTGCCCACTTTGAATTAAATTGAAGTAAACTTCAAATAAACACATCTTATACCTTATTTTTTCTTGATTAGTGCTTCAATTTTCTCAAATTATACTCTAATTAGCTACCAGTTTTAGTGGAACTAAAGTGTACTTCAATGAAACACATTTTATACTTTGTTTATTTTAGGTTTGTACTTCATTTCCTTCGAATTACACTCACATTCCCTGCTCAATTTCAATTGAATTGAAGTAAACTTCAAATAAACACATCTTATACTTTTTTTTTTTTTGGTTTGTACTTCAATTTCCTCAAATTTTACTCAAATTGGTTGCCAGTTTCAGTGCAACTAATGTGTACTTCAATTAAATACATTTTATACTTTATTTATTCTGGGTTTGTACTTCATATCTTTCGAATTGTACACGAATTCCCTGTTCAATTTCAATTGAATTGAAGTGAACTTTAAAGAAACATATCTTATACTTTGTTTTTTTTGGTTTGTGCTTCAATTTCTTCAAATTGTACTCCAATTGTCTGTCCAATTTTAATGAAACTAAGGTGTACTTCAACGAAATATATTTAATACTTTTCATTTTCTGGGTTTGTACATCAATGGCTTCTCAAAATTTCTTCCCAATTTCAATTTAATCTATGTGTACTTCAAGTAAATATATTTTATATTTTGTTTGTTCTACGTTTGTACTTTATTTAACTCAAAATTACTGCGAATTTCAATGAAAAATATTATAAATACTGATAAAAAATTACACTTACATAAAAAATAATATTATAAATAAAGTATGTTTAATTTACGTATGTATTTACATAGAAAGTACAAATACTGTAATATTTATTGACATTTTTTTCTTATTTCAACAATTTTGAATTTAATACCTTAATATTTTTACTAATATTGTTCAATTGAAATTTGTTCAATGATTTGAATTTTAAGTCTTGGTAAATAATAACCAAATTATAAAAATGTGTGTATTTTTATCATATGAATAAAATTATATTAAAGTTTTAATTTGTTAACCACTAGTGTTCAACCGATGAATTTTATCAATTGCGATAATGAAAGAATTCTTATGCTTTTAAAGATGTTAAGAAATGAGAATTTGATGATAATATTCATAATATCACCGGTACAAATGCGTACTTCACATGATACAATAATTTTAAAATATTGTACATGACTATCATTTTAACTATTGGAGAATAATTTTTTAATTGCAACAAGTGTACTTCAAAAGAATATATTTTATATTTTGTTAGTTCAATGTTTATACTTCAGTATGCCAAAATTGTACTCACATTCATTGCCAAGTTTCAATTGAATTGAAGTGAACTTTAAAGAAACAGATTTTATACTTTGTTTGTTCAGGATTTGGACTTTATTTTCCTCAAATTACACTCAAAATCCTGGCTCAATTTCAACTGAATTGAAGTGAATTTCAAAACAACTCATCTTATATTTTGTTTTTTCTTGGTTTGTACTTCACTGCCCTAAAATTGCAATCAAATTGGCTGCTCAGTTTCATTGGAATTGAAGTGTATTTCAACAAAAATATTTTATACTTTATTTATTCTGGGTTTATACTTCATTTTTTTTTAATTGTACTCATATTCCCTACCCAGTTTCAGTTGAATTAAAGTAAACTTTAAAGAAATACATTTTATACTTTGTTTGTTTAGAGTTTGTACTTCATTTTTTTCAAATTGTATTCACATTCACTACTCAGTTTCAGTTGAATTAAAGTAAACTTTAAAGAAACATATCTTATACTTTGTTTGTTCTGGCTTTGGACTTCATTTTTCTCAAATTATACTCAAATTGGCTACCCAATTTTAGTAGAATCAAAGTGTACTTCAATAAAAAAATAATTTATACTTTGTTTGTTCTAAATTTGCACTTCATTTCTTTCGAATTGTACTCAAATTCACTGTGCATTTTCAATTGAACTGAAGTGTACTTTAGCAAAACACATTTTATACTTTTTTTATTATGAGTTTGTATTTCATTTTTGTCAAATTGTACTCAGATTCACTCCTTGTGTTCAATGGAATTGAAGTGTACTTCAACAATATATGTTTTATACCTTATTTTTTTGGGTTTGTACTTTATTTTCATTATATTGTACTCAAATTTGTTGCCCAATTTTCATGAAATTGAGCATATTATATTTCAACGCAATGGTTATACTTTGCTTTTTCCATTTTTATACTTTATTTTTCTCAAATTGTACTTAATTCATAGCCCAATTTCAATTTAAAGTATTATAAATTCTAGACGAAAAACTACACTTACATACAAAATAATATTATATACAAAGAATGCTTCAATTCACATATGTATTTACACACAAAGTGTGATTCAAATCCTAGCATTTTCATGACTTAATATTGTATATGCCATTATTACATGCTATTTGTCCATGTCAAATGTTCCAGCAGACCTCCAAAACTTGAGGGTGTCTCTAGCAAAACATTCTGCCCAAAGGCACACATAGGCACCGTAATCCATTGTACCCTTTTGCTATTTATTTATTTATTTTTTGCCTCATGTATTCATCCACACGACACCCCAACAAAAGCTTCATGTACCAAGAATAGAATAAAGCCTACAAAAATATTGATCAGTTGTTGACTCCCTACTTTATGAAAAAATCATAAGGAAATAAAGCAAATTTACAATGGCAGTAGCTGTTGGTTTGTATCTAGCGACCATTATTGAATTCATATACAAGAAAACATGAGTCGAGGTGTTGAGGACAACCAAAAACTAGGGACAGTGCCAACAAATTGGCAGGATTATGTAACGACACTAGTTTACAACATCCAATGTGAGGTCTTCCAAATCTTTATTGGTGAAGGAGTTAAGTCTAGGTATCATCTCCATGAATTCTTCATCTCTAATATCCTTCAAGTTGCGTCCCTTGAGTTTGTATAATATATCAGCCTATGAAATATAAAATAAATGGTTATACTCATTGGAAATGTGAACTAAATTAAGTTAGGAAACTGCCACATACTTGCACTATTGTAGACGTAAACCACACCTTGTGGTGACACTTATTGCCGAAAGATAGGCTGCATAATATTGACATGTAGTAGTCCACTATGTCACCGATAAGTTCTCCTCCAAATAAGAGCTCATAAAAGTTTCTTCGATTTAGAAATTGTCTTGCTCTCTCCTAGATAATCACCTTACACAATTATTATTTATTAGTTCAAACACTAATTTATCCAAAAGAAAATTAATAAGAAAATTTTGTTACCCCAAATTATCTCTTTTGACAAAATTGTCGATGATTTTTCACTCTTCTACTGGAATAAGTTCACGAACTCTATAATTAGTCCTTCCTTTATAGGGATCTGACGCTTCAATCTTTGGGCTGGTTGGTTCTTGTACCACTTGGATTGGACTGATGTCTTTGGTCTCCTATAGTACAAAATACCACACATTAGGTCAAAGTGTTAACAATTGAAATACAAAAGACTAGCACATTAAGTACAAAGAATCAAGTGTTGAAGTATCCCTTATTGAAAAATATAGCCAACATGGAGAAGTACAAAATATAGCTAACATGGAGTACAGAATCCAAGCACATTAAGTGTAAAGTATCAACTATTGAAGTATCCCCTATTGAAGTACAAAATATAACCAATATGGAGTACAAAACTTAACCACATTAAGTGCAAAGTATCAACTATTGAAGTATCCTCTATTAAAATACAAAATATATCCAACATGGAGTACAGAAATCAAGCACATTAAGTACAAAGTATCAACTATTGAAGTATCCCCTATTGAAGTAAAAAATATAGCCAACATAGAGTATAGAACTCAAGCACATTAAGTGTAAAGTATCAACTATTGAAGTATCATCTATTGAAGTACAAAATATACCAACATGGAGTACAGAACGCAAGCACATTAAGTGCAAAGTATAGTATCCCCTATTGAATTACAAAATACATCCAACATGAAATACAAAATCCAAGTACATTAAGTGCAAAGTATCAATTATTGAAGTACAAAATATAACCAACATGGGGTACAAAACTCAACATATTAAGTCCTAAATATCAACTATTGAAGTATCCCTCATAGAAGTACACAATATGCCTATAAGGGGCACCAAACTCAAGCACATTAGGTATAAAGGATCAACTAGCAAGTACAAAAGATCAACTAGCAAGTATAAATATCGCCAACATGAAGTGCGAAAGAATAGCACATTAAGAATAAATATCACCAACTTGGAGTACAAAAAGACATAGCACATTAAGTACAAATATTACCAACATGAAGTATAAGGTAAGATCACATTAAGTATAAATATCAACCAATCAAGAATAATATATCATTACAATTATTGCAAACAAATAATTTACAAATGAAATGCAACTAGCAAAAACTTAAAATATTATGTGGTTGACAATACCTTCTTCTTTTCTTGATCTTTGTTTTTTTTTTTCTGCATGAGGAAGAGGACCATAGGTCTTTGTCACTTGTTTTGCTCTTTTGGCTGGTGTGGTGCTCGAGGGATTGACAAAATCTAGAGATTTTTGTTTTGGCTTTCTGTCTTCTCAATTACGCACATTTATTACAATCGAGAACATGACATTTGCCACTTTAATCTTAGATTCCTCAAACTTAGCCACTTGAATTGATACATAAACTTATGTCTTCAAAGGTTTAAGGGAATCTGAAGGATCGTGGCGGTGTTTTGTTCGACTTTCTTCATCCACTGTGTTTTTAGATTCATCCCCTTTTTTCTGTGCATCATTTACTAAATCAAGTCCCCTCTCATGTACAAACTCACTAGCTTCCTATTCAAGCTCCTCCCCCTCAGTCTTGTTCTCAGCTAGATGCTCTTCCTCACCCTACTCGTTCATTGCTATCATATCAAATGAAGTAATTTTTTCTTTCAATGATTTAATTTCTTCAACTTTAGCTACAATAATTGCTTCATATATTGCATGATCACAAACAAGGACTTCACTGATAGTAGTACTAGCAGCCTTTGATTTTTTGATCAAAACTACCAATTTAACTCCTTTAGAGCAAGGTTCGAGGCTACAACCTATTACAAAGAAAATAATTATCAAATTCAAATTCTTATAAAAATGCTAACAATGAATTATTACAATTATTACCGTTTCTGCTGTAATTTGTTTCAATTTATTCTCTGTATTCTCTACATTATGTGTTAGTTTGCTATCCTTCTATCGGTAAAAGTATGGAAACTCAAACAAATTTAATGGTGAAGCTAGTGATGGGATGCGTTCATAAACCCATGCCTGCCATTTATAATCAAAAAATTATACTCACTTGAATATAAATATAATCAATGTTATTAGAAAAATGAAGCAAACACTTACCATCAAATCGACCGTGCACTCGTCAATGTACTTCTTGGTTTTTTCTCTACCTATTCCTAAATGATTCTTCATATCTTGGATGAGAAAATTGTATATAGCTATGCCCCATGCATACAGTCCAACTCTAGACAAATTGTCCAAGTATGGTAGGAGAAATCGTGGAGTTCAATAATTAGATGTTGGAAATAGAAAATAATTAAAAACAAAAGGTATGTACAACTTACAAAAATTATTCAAGTCCTCCTCACTATCTTTATATACATACTTCTCCAACTTTTTTGCTGTTTTAGATATAGTTATATTTTGTAGCTTTCTAGAAAAAAGGCTGTCAAAGGTTAAAGACTTTATCTTCAATGTTATATCAATAGATTGCCCCATATACAGCAACCCTAAAACCATAAAAAATTCAGTTGCAAAAAAAGGAACCTCAACCCCCTTTGAAAAATGAAATGACAGCTTTTTTGGGTCAAACCTCCTAAGTATAGCTTGAAGCCGAATGAAGCTTGAACTTAACTTAGGCATATCCATGTATATATAGAAAGGGATCTTCTTTAATGCATCAAAATGTTTTGACCCCATCTCGGACTTCACAATCTCCAATTTACTCTGAAAAAATTAGGAGCAACGAGAGCAAACCTCATAATGTCTTGGCTTTGCTGCACTCAAATAAAGAAAAATTAGTATATAAACAGATAATAAACTAACCCTTTTAGATAATGTGTACTGAAAACTTGAATATTTTGTACTATAGATGCTTCTAAAATGTACTTTAGAATGACATAATATATTATACTACACTTTCAGTTAGTGTATATGTAACACCCCTAGAATTTTATTGATTTTATTTACAATATATGATTTTGTCATTATTTGAAAATTTTATGAATTTTCTAAAATTAATTATTTTAAAAAGTTGTGTCGGTTAAATTATAATTTTTATGGACTTAATTGTGTAAATTATTGAATAGTTTGGGGTTTGAATGAAATACCTTAAGTCGATTGGGGTTACTCATAATTTTCCTATAAAGTTTTGGGCATGACTGCATAACTTACATTTTTAAGGGACTAAAAAAAAATTGAAAAACAAGATTTCAAAACTGGCAACTCTCTTTCCTTCTTTCCTTTTTTTCCCTCATTTTTCTTTCCTTTTTCTTTCTTCTTCTTCTTCTCGGCCGAAGACCACCATCTCCGGTGTGCTCATCGGTGACCCTCCTCAGCCAACCTAACCCCTTCAATTTGTTCCTCACACCAACAACCTCACTCCTAGCCACACAAACACACACACATGATTGCAGAGCAGCGACCGCAAGAAGAATCGAGAGAGAGAGCTCACGACGGCCAACTGGGTTCTTAGTTTTTTGACAACCATCAATGATTCTGAAGGGTAGACTAAGAAGTACTCATCAAGGGGAATGTGGTGGAAGTATTGCATGGCAGTTTCAATGACGACGGGGTGGTGATCAGAGAGTGGTGGCGGGAAAGAGAAATGTGGCTTTTTTGGCCCGTTCCAGCATCTATGTTGCTTAAAATTAGAAACTGAAGGCAGCATTGGAATCCTCTTGTCAAGAGGAACATTTTTGTGGTGGCGTTAGATTTTTTGGTGGTGGCAAAGAGATAATTTGTTTTCCTCAATGTGGTGATTGTCCCTGTGCTATCAATTTGTAATTTTGGGCCCTCGATGGTGAAATTGGGATTTATGTTTAGTTGTTGTATGTTATATATATGTATATGCATGCATGAAAATGTTGTACCTTATTTAGAACGAGCCTTTGAGATGATATGTGTACTTGTATAAGTTGTTTACCTATGCGAGGAATGGGGAGCTAGAAGATACGAACTTTGGACTCAAATTGTAGTTGATACTAAGCTGAACCTTAATTTTGATATTAAGAACTATTATGGATTAAATGGTGTTTGAAATGGAAATTTGACTATAGATTAATGCATACATATTGCTTAAGATTGTAATACATTGATTTGTTATCGTGGAAATTATGTTATTTTAGAATTAATCTAGACTATTGTAGATAATTTGGAAATGTTAATTCTGGAGAATTTTATGAAGAAGGATATTAATCTATATCATCTTGACAGATAAGGCATTAGAATGCTTGATGCATATCTAGAAGGCTGCTAAGATTGAACAAGAATTTGATTCTTAGAATATTTTTTGATTAGGTGACGACGAGCTAGGCACTGGTGAGCAGTAAATTTTGGTTTTGGCTGTTGCTGATTGAAACTACAAAAGGTGAAGGTCTGCCAATCTAGCACTTCCTTTTCTTATCTGTGGTTGCAATAAGCCCCTGTGTAGGTTTTACTATTTCTGAATCATACTCTAAATTGTGATTGAAATCTATCTTTTATTTTTTATCTAATTTGAATACCCTTGTGAGGGTTATCTATGATATCGAATCTATTTTCTATCTGTTCTGGCACCCAGAACCTCTATCCGTTGTTTGTTTTTCTAATATTTGTCTGTCTCATATTTTTACTGTATGTATGATATTTGTTGCCTTGTTGGCATATCTGTTATTTGTTTTTATATTTATCGGCCATGCTAGCTTATCTGTGTTCTATTTACTACTTTCTATTACCTTAGCAGCATTTTTGTTCTCTTCTGTTCTGTGATGTTGATCTGAAATCAACAGTGTGCTAAGAATTTCCCCCTAGGCATCTGTATAAGTGGTTATTTCTATTATCTATGTGGTGATTATGTGGGCCAAGGGCCATATAGGGTGATTTGTTTGGTTATGTGGGGCATGCTAGGAATATTCCCCTGGGTGCCTACTGTACGCTAAGGATTTCCCCCTATGTGCCAACCATACGCTAGGGATTTCCCCATAGGTAGGAGCGATATGCTAAGAATTTTCCCCTAGGTATTAGCAGTGCACTATACAGTTCCATATAGGCATTTGTCATATTCCAAGTTGTTATTCTTAGGTGAAATATTTGTTTGTCTGGTATAAGGTGAATTTGCAATGCATGTCTTATGGCCTTTTCTTGGAATGCATATACTTTAGGTTTGAATTGCCTAAATGATTTCTATTTGCTTGTAATATGTTCTTAGAGCAATAAGTTAGGAGAGTTTCCTGTTTGCTTTTCTATACTACCTGATTTTTAGATTTGTTATATTCAGCATGTTTAAATTATGTTTTATTGAGTTGAGTTCCTCCTCGATAAACCCTACTATTACTTTTACTTATCC
>JACGDI010005625.1:619363-636459 GCA_014898725.1 Jacaranda copaia | reverse complement strand
CTAAATCTCTTACGATACATCTATTTTGCAGTTTTATTTAGTCTTGTTTGAGATAAATTGGTGTTTAACTTTGAGACGTTTGAATTTTATGGGCCTTTCGTTGAATTGTAATTTTCAAAATTAAGTTTGAATTAGAGTAGTACCTCAACTTAAGTACTATCCCGAGGTGGGGTGCTACAATATACTTCAAGCTTAAATGTTTTATACTATAATTGCTTATAAAATATATTATAGATACACAAATATACTATATTTTTATTTAATGTATACTGCAGGCTTGAATAGTTTTGTACTACAGATGCTCCTAAAATGTATTGCAGTTATACTAATTATATACTACATTTTTGACTAATGTGTACTCCAAGTTTGAATATTTATACTACATTTACTTCTAAAATGTACTGCAACTACATAGATTATATACTAGACTTTTCCTAATGTGTATTGCAAGTTTGAATATTTTATACTACATTTGCTTCTAAAATGTATTGCAAGTTATATACTAGACTTTTTCCTAATGTGTACTGCAAGTTTGAATATTTTATACTACATTTGCTTCTAAAATGTATTGCAAGTTATATATTAGACTTTTTCCTAATGTGTACTACAAGATTAAATATTTTATACTACATTTACTTCTAAAATGTACTGCAATTACACAGATCATATACTATACTTTTGCCTAATGTGCACTACAAGTTAGGATGTTTTGTTCTATAGATAATACACTACCACTTTTAGATAGTTTTACTGTATAATTTTACCATATAATTTTAGATAAAAAGAAGTATAAACCCCAAAAAGGAGAAGTCCAACTTTCATACCCTTCAAATACTAATCAAAAACTTCTCATCTCATAACAAAAATCATATGTATATTAAATGGGTTCAAGTGTTTAACAACTAAAAAATAAATAAAAATCCTAAACACTGAAAAATCACTTGCATTTGAAACTACAAATTCAGAAAACATACCTGTGTTGCTTTGGCTCACTTCTTTTTGTACTTAGTTTCTTTTTGCAGCTGTTTTTCCTTCAATTATCACAGAAAATGATAGAAATTTTGGTGTCTTTTTTTTTTTTCTCTTCTTCTTCTCGCATCAATGGCAGAAGAATGGTTTTGTGCCATTTTCCTTTGGCACCTTGAGAAGTCTATTTCAGGCAGAAAAAAAAGGAAAGCATTCTTCTTGAAGAGATAAACACATTTCTCAGGTATTTTTGTTGTTTTTTTCAAATACAAGGATATATAGATTTTTCTAAAAGATATGGGGAGTGATTCCTAAATTATATGAAAAGGTGGAAAATTTAGTGTGTAAAAATTTAAATGGGGACTGAATACTAAATTGAAAGTAGGGTTAGGTTTTTTTATTTTTTCTAATTAGCCTTTAAAAAAAACCTAACTCTTTAGATGAAAAAATAAGTTAATATTTATTAGAGCTCATATTTATTAGATAATCTCATTACTTCACATATTCATTTAATTTTTGATAGTTAATATTATCAAAGTGAATATAAATTACTAAATATAAAATATATCAATTGTGAAAAAGTATTTTATTGGCAATGAAATTTTGATTTTTAATTGTATATACATAATGTTTTATAAATAGTTTTTTTCTTCAAGAGAAATAAAATGATTTTCTTATAAATATATTACAATAAGTAAAGATTCAATCAATCAAAATAACTTACCAAAGCACATGATATTATATACAAAAAATAAAAAAATTCTTTTTGAGGTCTATTACTTAAATATGAAGTATAAATAATTTTTTGATCTAGATAAATTGAGAGAGCTACAATTAAAATAATAGTAAAATAAAATTTCAATATCAAAGATAAATTCTTATATGAATATAGAGAAATATTTAAAAATAGTATTGAAAATAAGTACATAAAATATAATTAATTGAAATAAATACTGATATTTTTAAGTAATATAAAAATTACAATCCTAAGTTGGCCATAATAACTTTAATTTTAAATAAATGTTGAGAAAATAATAAAGTAATAATATTGATAAAATATTTAAATATATTAGAAAAGTATCTAATTAAATTAAAATAAAAACAAAACAAAAATAATATAAAAATATGTTATCAAAAACATATTAAAAATTTTCTATGAAATGAACTTTAAATTAATTAAAAAGAAAAAAAAGTTATTATATTATACTAATTGGGGAAAGATGTCCTACAACTAAAAATATAGAATTGTACTACGAATAATGTGAAAATAAAATATGAAAAAATAATGTTAATTGGGAAAAGAGGTACTATAACTAAAAATATAGAATTGTACTATAAATTATGCAAAATAAAATATAAAAAATTATTTGTAGAATAACAAAATTTACATATAAAATAAATAAAATAATTATCTATTTATCTTGTGATAAATTAAATTTGTAAGACATAATTTTACAAGCAGAGTACTGAACATCGTACTTATAAAATATTTTTTAAATTATAAACTTATTTAGTGAGATAAAAATATGATAATAGATATTTTTTGAATTATCTTATGATAAAAAAATTTATATTGCAATTTTGGATAAACACAACATGATATTTTAGTTACAATAAATAAGTTTATCTTTTTAAAATAATATATAAAAGTAAATAAACAATCAATAAAATTTTTTCAGTTGAATTGAAAAAACTCAAAATTATGAGAATTTGAGATGTGGACAAAATTGCACAATTAGAATCAAAATTGGACATTTAGATAAGCACAAAACTGTGCTATCTATACTATTATATATAGTACAATAGTGTAGGACCCATAATTATGTAATTTTGATTCTAATTATACAATTTTGGCCAAATAGCAAATTTTTAGAATTTCGAGCATTTTAATTCATTTAAAATTTTTTCGTTATTTTTTGATTATTATCTCTAACTGATATTATTGTATTTTATCTCTATTTTTTTTCAAAATTTAAAATAGATCTATCTATCTATGTATACTATTGTATATAGCACAATGATGTGGAGCCAATAATTGTGCGATTTTGACCAAATTTTGAGTTTCTTAATTAAATTTACAAAATTTATTTTTAGTTATTAAGTTTGATATTATTTATTCCTTTTAAAGATATTAGATGAAATCATTTTCTTAATTAGAACAATATTCTTTATTTATATATAATATAAAAAATAATTGTATTTTATCCACAAAATCTTTTCCATATCTACTTTCAATATGTGGAAGATTTTTTGATCATTCGAACTCTATAATTTGATAAGTTTTTCATAATTTTCTCTCATCTTTTATAACTAATTTATATTTATACCACTATAGATAAAGTTTTTTAAAAGTCATTTCATTATATTATCAGGTTCTAGCATTTTTTTTTCACTCTATTCTTCGTATCTTATTTATTTTCTAGCATTTTTTCATCTTCTATCTCTTTATGTGCATCTTTAGTTCATTATTCCAAGTATTTATTGTTTATTTGATTTTATTGTTCACCTTTTTGATTTTGTTTTCTTTTTCCTTTTTGGTTTATTTTAAGTATAATACATGATGGAAGAGATTTTTTGGATATTAATACTATAATTTTCTCTTCAACCTAAATAAAATCTTCACTTAGCTTTTATTACTATTAAATTTGTAAATTTTAATATCTTTTTTGTCTAGTACTTAGTTTATGTTATCAATTCAATTATTATGAGATTTATTAATTACACTTAATATTTTTAATTTAATTCTATTCGTATTAGTTACATTTTTCTCCTTAATTATTGATAAATTTTGTCATTTACTTTCTATTTTATTTAAAATATTATACAGTTAGCATCCTTTTACTCATTTTTTTGAATCAAGTTATTAATTTATTGTTAAATTTTGTAATTTAATTTTCAATTTGCTTTTTTTCCTCCTAATCTAAGTTTATAGTTTTATAGGATGACATCTATTTTTTTATTTTAATATTTTTAAAATTTATTTCACTTTTTGAATATTTATAATTTTAGAAGTGTGTCATTTAATTTAATTTTATATTTATATATTTGTACTTATGTATGTATAAATATGTATAATTTGAACTCTTTTTACAAATTTTATATACTACATCAATATATATATATATATATATTCTTAGATTATTTTTTATATATTTAAAAAAATTATGAGATGGTTATTTCAATAGAAAATACACCAATTTATTTTTTAAGTTTATAACTCTAGACATTATTTAGTCTATCAATATATATATATATATATATATATAATTTTTTATTTTATTTTTTAAATTTTGATTGTTTGAAAGGTTAACAATTTTTTTGTTATTCACTTTTTTTTTCTGCCATTTGCGAAATATGATATGAAGATCCAATTACATTCATGCAAAAAAATTGAGAATGAACATAATAATTTTTGTTTCTATATTTTATTTTGCATTCTAATTTCATCCTCATATTCTATCACTTATTCCTATTTAAATTAATTTTGAGTTGATAATTACTTTATCAATTTATTATGATTTCAACTTTGTATTCCTAATATAAAAAAATTTTCTTCACTAATAATTCGATAACTAAGTTATGAGTCAAATTAAAAGGTTTCTATAAACTTATATATTAATATTGATCTTAACCTGTAATTATTTTATATATTTAGTTTAATTTTTTAATTTTTTTATCTTTATTATCATAGTTTGGTCTTAACTTAATTGATTTTAACCAAAAAACTAAAATTAAATAAGATTTTTCTAATCCTTAACAACTAATACATTATTTAATTCTATATATTTTAAGTTTTAACTTAATGTATACTCATCCACCTTTAAGTCTAAAATAATCTTGATATGGGATAATCCAACAGGCTTAACCCAACAAGCTATCAACTCCAAAGAAGATTCCTAGGCTCACTTAATATTCATAGCCCAACGACACTTTCGGACACAGTTGGGTCGGGTCACTCGATCATAATTGCCTGGTCAAGCGGATTGTCCTTAACACATCCAACAGGAGGCTTTAAGCCACTTTGTCCGTTCAACCATTCCTTTGGTCGATCGCCTTGTCAGATCGATTATTATCGATCAGAGTACTCACTTCGGCACTGACTCATATTCTTGCCGCATTCAATACTCTGATAGGTAGTATGCCTTCGCATTAATGGCATGTGCCACCTCAATGCAGTCTCTGCCACCAACTCTGGCATGGAAACGCACCCCTAGAGTATTATTCACCTTAGAAAACAGAAGATGATGCCATCTGGAAAGTACCGTGATTGGAAATGACCAACAACCTTTAAGTAAGGACAAGAGCCCTATATACTTGATAGAGGTATTTTAGACATATCATCCACTAGGAAAATGTTATATATACCTCATTGCCAGCCACCCTCCAAGTATGCCATATACACTATATGTTTTTACTCTGTTGCTCAATTACCTCATTCGACTAATACTTATTTGAGCGTTTGAGTGCTTTAGTTGGGAGCACCTCGATTAGTTTAATTTTGTTGTTCGTTGCAGATCTTAGTCCAAAAAGAATATCACTATTAGATCATTCAACCTCCTTGGTTGAATAAGCTCGAACACTACCTTATTCACTAAATACGACTTTCACCCTCATCAAATCTAAAAATATTATACTTTTAAATTTTTTCAAACAAATTTCAAGCCATCAATCTCGTGTTTTATATCATTCTCATATATTTTTATTTTTTAATGCAACTATTGGTTAGCTTTTGATCACACAATATTTTCATTCTTTTAACAAAGTACATAATCATATTCAGGGATTTTTATTTTTGGATGTATCAAATTTTTTTAAACTTCTTGCTGAATAATTTTGAAATTTATTTTTTATGATATAATGTATGTGAGATGTCTTTATATCTTGCAAACTTTTAAATGCTAAATTTTAAAACTTTAAATTTAATTTGACTAATTACTTGATATTTTTGTGATATTTTTATTTTTATATTATTATTTTAAATATATTTATAATTCAAGAATTATATTAATATATAGTAATTTTAAAGAATCCGTGCATAGCAAGGGGATATATAGTTATGTTAGTTATATTTATAATCCAACAATTTTATTTTTTTTAAATTTTTAAATTTTTGTATAATTTATAAACTTAGAGTGAGCAATTCTTGATATTTTACAATTTACTTAAGTATAACTTATCTTCAAAAATAATATTTTTAATTAAAATATTCATATTATTTTGTTTAAATACTAATAGATTTTCTCTCATTAAGTGCTAAAAATAATTAGAATTTATATTTTAATCACATGAAATAAAAAAAATATTATTATAAAATATATTATTCAATTATATAATCATTTTCAGTGCATCGCATCAAATACATGCTAGTATATAATAAGACAGATATGCAAAGCTTGAAACTTTTGGGATATGTAGATTTTTTATGGATATCTTTAGGAAATTATATTTTAGTGTATTATTGTAAAAATAATTGATTGTGAGCATAAAACGAGTTCTTTTTTCTACAGAATTGATGGAAAAAACATAAAATAAAAACAAAAACCAAAAAATGGGAATTAACAGGACAGCAGCTATGATATAATCTATTATGACGTGGAAAATTTCGAACCACTCAATTTTGAATTAGAGATAGAGAATGAAAATTGATTAAAAATTACTACTAATATTTCAAGAATTATTATGAACAGTCATTTATTCTGTTTTTCTAAGTAATACACAAATAATTGGAAGTGCTATAAGCATATTTTTAGGTGACAGTATCAACTGTCGTTGGTTAACTGTGAAACTTCTTGTTTTCATAACATATTGTAACAAGTATAGCTTTACTTTTTTCTTTCTTTTTTATTAACATTGATGCATATTTAGCAGAAAAGATATTCAATTTTGTAATAATTATATAATTAGAAAAATATTTTATATATTAATACTAACTTTTATACAAAATGAGAATAATAGTTAGAATTAATTTTGATATGTGCATAACACGAGGTAATATTATCTATAGTGTTATCTATGAAAAGATTCTGGCCATTAGTACTTCGGATTCTCCTTACACTGAAAATCAATTCCTTAAAGAAAAAGAAAAACTTAAAATGATTAAATCAATAAAATTTTCAGGTAGAACAACATCAATCAAATGATACAATTTGAAAGGGGTTGTGAATTAAATAAAGAAATTAATATAAAAAGTCAGTAAGGAATTCTCTGCGCTGCTATACAATTGGACCGAAATCCACGTAAGTCTAAAAGTAACCCCTCAATTCATGAATTTGAGCATTTACATATTTATAATTCAGTTATCATCTCTATAACATTTCCTCCTACTTAAATTAACTAATCTTTTGATGCTCACTCTTTTTGGCTTTTTTTTTTTAAATTATTATTTCATTGAGTAGGCTCATCAATGCATACTTGATCTTAATTTTTTTATTCCCTTGGAAACTTTAATCATGAAATTATGAGTATCCAACTAAACTATATTGTTAAAAAAGCTCTAACTTTAATATTGATATTCACATCTTAGAATAATCGTAGATTCGAAACTTTATGATTAGTCTCTTGAAAGATATATTTTATGATTAGTCTCTTGAAAGATATTGAAAATATTGCAATGAAATAAAAATTTAAAAAATAAATGCAAATAATTACTTTTATGGGCAAACATTTTACTAATAAAGAATACTTAATAAAAAATATTAAATATTAATCAAAATAATGAGCAAATATCAAACTTAATGCTACATTATCATGCAGACACTCTCCATCTAGCCAAGATCTTTTTAGTCATTCATATCTCGCATTTCTCGTACGTTAGCAACCTCAACATCTTGTTAGAATAGTTACCCACAACTAATTAAATTGGTGTGTTAAATTTATCCTATGAAACAATCTTATTTGATTGATATGCATCTTGCAACCAATCTTATGCAATTATAATATTCTTTAATAATATATTTGGTAGAAGCTATTAAATCATATAAAACTATGAGACTTAGTCATGTATTTGATGGTGATCATGAAATAAGTCTCTATGGTCATATGATCTAAAGTATTCCAAATCCTAGAATTCTAGAGATAACAACATCTAAAATTCAAATAAACTTGCACCAATGATGCATACTTCAAGGAGTTGGATGTTTTCCCATTTTATGAGCAATCCATGTGCAAGAGATGGATGCACATTGGTGAGTGCTTGCCAGGGAACAAGTTCACTAAAAACTCGCTTAAAGAATCCATGAGATAGCCTGAGTGGCTTGTTGGTAATAGAAGGTTCTTTAGCATGATAGCGCGCATAATTAGTCCTTAAATTGGAGGTTCTATGGTAACTTCATGCTTAGGTCCTTATGCCTTAACATTAGTCTTAACCACCTAATGCATTGCACGAGACTTATATTAGGCATTTTGAAGTATGGAGGTTGGTGAGTTCCATTAAATAAAGGATTTGTTTGCTCGTTGTGAAGAATGAGTTGATCTGTTTTGTATTCTATGATGACCAATTTCAAAAAATTCTTGCGTAAGGTAGTATGCCAATTTGGAAAGGTAGTTTCTAAAGATGAGGTCATTGGAACTATTCATTAAGAATAGAGCATAGTTATTGAGGCTATTAAGGAACTGACAAATATCTTGTCTTAGGCTTCAATCTAGAAATAAGAAATGAAAGGACTGTATTTGCATGGTAATCATAAATGAAAAAGTTCATACTAATTAATTCATCCAATTAGTTAGACTCGATAGGCTTGTAGCCAGAGATCAACTATGAAGGTTTGATACTCTTGAATTAATGGAGATTAATTTAAGAGGAATTAATTAAAAAGAGTTTTGATTAATCATAATATTTGATGTTTAATTAAATCACAACGAGTTGCGAGCCCATGTCTAATTATTGATAAACCTAATGAGTCAAATACAAAAACTTTGAACCACACTAGTGAATTTACAGAAGTTATCTAAAGAGTTAGATAATAGGAATGGCCAAGTGGAGGAGGCAATTTCTAGACTAGCTTAATTAGTTACTATGGTTTGACTAATTTAAGATGCTAAATTAATCAAATTAATTTAAGAAGTTAAATGAAGCCAATTAAATTAAATGGTTAGTGTTGGTGTGCCATGTGACAAATTAAATTAGTCTTATTAATTTAAAGAATTAAATTAAAACAATTGAATTAAAGAGTAAATTTGATTGGTAGAAATGGTAAATTAATTTTGGAGGGAAAAGTTAATTAGAAAAGTCTCTTAAAAATATAGGACTAATTAATTGACCAATTAAAATAGAAATTTTAATTGGTGCAATTGAATATTCCATGTAAGATTTGACGTGGCATCCTAGTGGTCCAATTAGGAGGGAACAAAATCTAAAGCATAGCTAGGGTTTTTTTTTTGAAATGAAAGATTTATTAATTTGCTAAATCAGCATTCAATGCAGTTACAATAAAAATTGGGATGGAATATTATTCCAAACCCCATGATTAGCTAAAGAACCTGAAGCCCTAGCAATAACATGTGCCGTAGTATTCATAGATCTTTTAACAAACTCAATTCGAAGATGTGCTATATCTTCTTTAAGCTTCCTACAATCCTCAATAATTTGGCCAAGCTCAGACACAAGATGGTCAGTTTTGTTAATAGTTCGAACAATGACTAGTGAATCAGATTCCACAATCACCTGTTGTATCTCCAATTGCTTAATCCAGCTTCAAACCTCCCCAAAACTTAGTTCACCACAAAACTTTTTATAGCCTGCACATATAAACATACCATCATGGTCCCGGGCCACCCAACTAATACCAGTAGACTTGTCTTTAAAAATTGTAGCATTGGTAATAACTTTAATCCAGCCAACATTTGGTTTCTTCCAAGCACATGCTGCTTTTCTTGATTTGGTGTAACATTAAGATGCTTCCTAACTCTGGCCTGTCTCCATGTTCAAGATAAGAATTGGCAAACTCCACCACACCCATTCCCGTTCTTCCATTTCCTTTCCACACCACATTGTTTCTGTTGCTCCAACAAATTAAGATGACTAGGTCACACATGCCTCTAAAAATGTTTTGAATAAAAGACGTAGCTACTCTCCAAAACAATTCACATCTCCTCTAATAAAACCAGCAGCTGAATTTGTCCAAACATCTTTCGCAAAGGGGCACTCAACGAAGATATGAAAAGTAGTTTCTGAGGATAAACCCCAAATCGGACAAGTTGGATTTATCTCCACATGCTTTATCAGAAGATTGGTTCTGCCAGGGAGACAATTTTGAACTACTCTCCAAACGATAATTTGAGCCTTTGGAGGAACCAAACACTTCCACAAAGTCTTCCATAAAGTGATCGAATCAGGATGGCATAGCTACTCTTTTTCCAACATAAGAAGAGAGTAAGTGCTCTTAACATGATTTATCTTTGTCCCAAATCCAGCAATCCTCAGTGTTACGCATGCTAAGTGGATTTTTGAAGATTAACTCTTGGTCCCTCTCATTAAAAATATTATCAATCAAATGATAGTTCCACTCTTTCCCATCTGAGATTAAGAGGTCTACCTCCGTCATATTCCTATAATCTGATTGCAAATCTAACTCAACGAACCTATTTGTTTGATGGGGAAGCCGAGGATCGTACGCTACCTTAATGTTCTGACCATTCTTGACTCGCAAACGGCATAAACTTTTGATCAGATTTTGTGCTGTCAAAATACTCCCCCAAACAAAACTAGGATTTGCTCCAATTTTAGCCTCCAATATAGAAACATGTGAGAAATAACGGGCCTTAAAGACTTTTGCCACCAGTGAGTTCGGCTGCGTAAGGAGACTCCAAAATTGTTTCCCAAACATTGCAATGTTGAATTCATGTATCCTCCGGAAGCCCATACCGCTCTCCATTTTCTTTACGCTTAATCTTTTCCAGCTCAACCATTTGATGCCTCTACCACTGCTACCAGCAGAACCCCACCAGAAAAGAGTTCATATTTCTTTCTACCTCTGAGCAAAGCTCCTTAGGAAGAAGATAAATGTTCATGGCGAAATTTAGCAAAGCTTGTACCGTTGATTTAAGTAACACTTCCTTTCCAGCTTGAGACATAAGCTTGCTGTTCCATTTTTGAATTCTATTCCATGCCTTAGATTTGATAAAATTAAAAATCTCTATTTTATTTCAACCAACATAAGATGGAAGACCAAGATATTTGTCCTGTCCATCAACATCTGGAATCTCGAGTAGAGAGCAGATATCCTGTTTCCTGGAGTTCTCAACATTTGCACTGAACAACAGCTTAGATTTCCCCAAATTAATAACTTGGACTGAAGTGTTTTCATACTAATGAATGAGAGCAGAAATTATTTAGCTAGAGTAGACTATCAACTTGCAAAACTAGTTGCGAAATAAAGGGAGTAGCATGAGCCACTCTGACCCTATGAATTTTTCCTTCCTCTGCAAATTTGCTAATGGTTGCAGAAAGCCCTTTGGCATACAAGATAAATAGGTACGGTGATAACGGATCTCTTTGCCTGAGTCCATGATGAGGAGTGTTTGGACCTAATAAATCATTTCCTCTCGCAACTCTATAAGAGACTGATTTTATACACACATAATAGATCAACCCATCTTTTGCTAATCCCAGTTTTAACATGATACCCTCAAGATAAACCCACTCCATTTTGTCATAAGCTTTGCTACTATTCGCTTTGAGAGCCACGAAGCCTTCCTTCACCGACTTATTCCTCTTCAAGTAAAGCATAACCTCATAAGAGACAAGAACATTGTCTGTAATGAGTCTGCCCCGGATGAAAGCACTTTGGGAAGCATAAAAAATATCAAGGAGAATACACTTCAAGCAGTTAGCAAGAGTTTTTTAGATAATTTTATACAAGACATTACATAAGGATATGGGGCGCAAATCAGACATACAAACAGGATCCTTTTTCTTTGGAATTAATATAATAACAGTTTCATTTAGACCCTCCAGCAATTTACCCATGTTGAGACGTTCTAAACAAGTAGAAATAACATCATTACCAATGATGGGCCAAAAATTTTGGTAAAAACTCGGATTCATACCCTGCATTCCGGGGGACTTATCAGGGTACATAGCAAAAAGAGCCTCTTTAATTTCCTTCGGGGTGAACTTTACAAGCAGGGAGCTATTCTGCTCGTTAGTTACTTTACAACGAACAAAATTCAGAATCTGGTTGCAATCACCAACTGACAATGCAAATAAGTCTTTGAAATAATCAACCACCATCATCTCCAGGCCTCCTCCCCAACTCCTCCAGATTCCATTACCATCTTTAAGTCCAGAAAAATTGTTCTTTTTTCGTCTCCTATTGGCTATTGCGTGAAATTTTTTTTGAATTCATGTCTTCTTCCTTTAGTCAGAAAACCTTTGCCCTTTGCTTCCAAAAGATTTCCTTTTTGGTTTAACACTTCGAGCAGATAAGGTTTAGTATCTTGATATTCAAATAGGGCAGTAGCATGTCTTTTGTCGTAATTGGCATAATTAGCATAATTGATTGTTAATTAATTTTGGATGGATGTCGATTATGATTGGAATTTAGAGATTAATTGTGGTGGTGCAATAAAGGAAGGAATTGGTTAAATGTTTCTTGTTGAGTTGTCCCACATGGAATGTTTGAGAAAGTGGAAACTTACTTGGACATTATAAAATCAAGTGGAGGAGTTGAAGGGTTATTCCAACCTTTCACTTGTCCCACATTGGTTTTATAAACTAGTGTGGACTAGTTTATATTGAACTCAAGTAAGAATACTTGATAAAGTGTTCTTTAAGGGGTTCATACGAGTAGACCACACGCGCGCCGCCGTTGCCCAGCCTAAGGCGCGAGTGTTAGGGCGAATGTCTCAGTTTCAATCTTATCTTTTTGGGACAAATTCGATTTGAATTTTGAACTTAACTTGGATAATCGGATAAGGACTGACTCAGTCAGATTAGTCTAATCCGATCAGACTATATCAAATTCGATCTGAAATTTGAACTTAACTTGGATAATTGGATAAGGGCTGACTCGTTCAGATTAGTCTAATCCGATCAGACTAAATCAAATCTTTGAAGATTAAGATGAGATTAGGCCGGATTGATAGAGATCAAGTGGGATTTATCATATAATTGCTAAAATTCTGATTTGCCTTGAATCTGATATATATATATATATATTTGGACATGCATGCTGTATATTTAATTCTGACGATGCATATTAAATCTGATAACGCATGCTTGATTTGAATCTCAGATTGATAAAAATACACGTACTTACTCAATTGTGATTATCTGTTCTAATTTCTGATAATCTAATTTGCATATTTATTTGCATGTTGGTATATCCTATTGCGCATTGATTTCCAACAATCTTGAAGAAACGAGATTTTTTCATATGTTTTTATTTGCTTAAATTTTGATTAGATATCTTATCTAAGAATTTTGCTTGATATTTCTGAGTAGATATCCTGTTTAGGAATTCAGCCTAGATATTCTGCTTTAGGATTTATTTTGTAATCAATCATGGCTGCAAGTTCTAGTGCTATTGGTGAAGTTGTGTTAGCAAAAGTTGACCTTTTTGGCCTTCCAGAAAAGTTCTCGAGTCAGTTTTTTAAGCGTTGGCAACATCGCATGAAAATTTGGTTAACGATGAAAGGTCTTCTTTTGTTGATTCAGTTGACCATGCTAGGACCAACTGAAATTGATCCCAAAATTAAGAAAATAGCCGATTGAAAAATGAAGGATCAGATTGTTCGAGGGGTGATTCTATCAGCTTTGTTTGATACACTCTTTGATGTGTACTGTTCTGATTCCTATTCGGCTAAGTCTTTATGGGCCGAATTGGATAGGAAATACAATACTGAAGAGTAAAGGCCTGAAAAGTATTCGGTTTCCAAATTCTTGGAGTATCAGATGGTTGAGGGCTGGTTTGTATCTGAACAAACACATGAATTGATCAATCTAGAGCATTCCCTAGCTGATGCTGAGATGAAACTCCCTAAGAAATTTATGGTGTGTCAATTATCAATAAGTTCACCAAGTCTTAGGAAGGCTTCGGCATGACTCTGAAGCATCAAAAAGGAAAATTAACTTTAGATGATTTAATGATTGCCATAAGCATAGAAGAGGAACATAGAAATCAATCACACAATGTTCCTATTGAATATATTCCTAAGGCAAATGTGATAGTGGAAAAGAAGAAAGTCAACTTGAACTCAAACTCTAAAACCATTAATAAAGGAAAAGCCAAAATAAGTAAGAAACTGAAGGCTAACAAGCCATGCTGGAATTGTGGACAAAAAAGGCATTGGGCTAAGGAATGTCCCTCCAAGAAAGCCAAGGCTAAAGCCCTAACTACTGGACCAGTTGTCAACATGGTTGTTAGAGACACCAGTGAAGTTGGAGTTCCTGATGCATCCATTGACGAGTACGTTTCTTTTAAACCCGAATTATTCTCTATCTATGAACTATATGATTGGTAGATAGACACTGGTGCTAATGTGCACGTTTGTGCTGATAAATCACTGTTTGTGTCTTACTAGCCTGTTAGCAGAAGGATTGTGATGATGGGGAACTCAAGTGCAACCAAAGTGTTTGGGATAGGAAACGTGGACCTAAAATTTCCTTTGGGGCCCATGCTGTTTCTGCAAAGGGTGCATCATGTCCCAACAGTTCGAAGAAATATAATAAGTGGTTCTGTAATAGTTAGGGAGGGTTTTGAGATTTTCTTCAAATCAAATAAAGTTGTAATTTTACATTACGGAACTTTTATTTGTTAAGGCTATCTTTCTGATGGTTTGTTTAAATTGCGAGTTGAGAACATTCTTTGTTCAAATAAAGTTGATGTTTCTAATTCTCCTATCATAAATGTTATTGAAAATTCTTCTATTTGGCATAGTCGTTTAGAACACTTAAATTATGGCTCTGTCAAACGTATGATGAACATAAATTTAATTCCTAAACAAGAAATTGAACGAGGTCATAAATGTCAAATCTGTGCTGAAGCTAAGCAAGTGAGAAAGCCTTACCATTCGGTTGAAAGGCAAACTGAAATTCTTGACTTAGTGCACACAGATATTTGTAAGTTCAATGGAGTCTTAACAAAAGATAATAAAAGATACTTTATAACCTTTATAGATGATAGCAGTAGATACTGTTATGTTTATTTACTAAAACATAAAGATGAAGCATTAGAAAGGTTCATTACGTTTAAAAATGAAGCCGAAATACAAACTGGTAGAAAACTTAAAGGTTAAGGTCAAATAGGGGCGGAGAATATGGGTCCAACCCATTTCATGATTACTGCCAGATAGCATAGTTCATGAAGAAACAACCCCTTATTCTCTTGCTTCAAATGGGATAACTGAACGAAAGAATAAAACATTCATAGACATGATTAACAGTTTGCTTTTGAATTCTAGATTGCCTAAGTACATGTGGGGGGAAGCTCTGAATACGGCTTGCCATATTCTGAATAGAGTTCCCTTGAAACATAAAGAAAGTACTCCATTTGAATTCTGGAAAGGCAGGAAACCTAGTTTAAAGTACTTCTGAGTGTGGGGGTGTCTTGCAAAAGTGTTAGTCCCTGAACACAAAAGGAAGAAGCTAGGTCCTAAGACTGTTGATGCGGTCTTTCTAGGCTATGTGGAAACATCTTATGCTTTGAGATTTCTGATTATTAAATTAGAGATTCCTAGCATAAATGTGAACACTATAGTTGAATTTCGTGATGCTATGTTTTTTGAGAATGTGTTTCCCATGAAGATTGGGATACCTCCAAATATTTCTTTAGATTCAACCCTAGAGTCTACATCGATTCCGAATCATGTGGAAAAGATGACAAATGTGGGGGGTGGTCCTAGTAGTAACACAATTCCAGAAGAACTAGATAAACCTAGACGGAGTAAAAGGTCTAGAATCACTAAAGACTTTGGAAGTGACTTTGTTACTTACAATGTCGAGGGTGATCCTATGACCTTCAAGGATGCTATGGCTTCCCCTGAAGCCAAGCATTGGAAGGAAGCCATTAAGAGTGAGATGGATTCTATTATCTCAAATGAGACATGGGAATTAGTCGATCTCCCTCCGCGGTGCACTACTATAGGAAGCAAGTGGATGTTCAAAAAGAAATTGAAATCTGACGGAACTGTTGACAAGTTTAAAGCTAGGCTAGTTGCCAAAGGGTTTAAACAAAAAGAGGGAATAGATTACTTTGACACCTACTCCCCAGTAGCTCATTTGACTACAATCTGAGTGCTTATAGTACTGGCTTCCATATATGACTATCCTATTCACCAGATGGATGTGAAAACAGCTTTTCTGTATGGTGATTTTGAGGAAGAAATCTATATAGATTAGCCAGAGGGATTTGTAGCTTCTGGAAATGAGCGAAACATTTGCAAGCTTGTTAAATCACTTTATGGTTTGAAATAAGCTCCCAAACAATGGCATGAAAAGTTTGACAAAACCATATTGTCATTTAGCTTCATAGTTAACGATAGTGACAAGTGCGTTTACTGCAAAGTTAAAGGTGATAACTATATTGTGTTATACCTGTATGTAGATGACATTCTCTTAATAGGTTCCAACGTTGAAATTATCAATGAGACTAAGTGTTTCTTAAAGAAGAAGTTTGAAATGAAAGATATGGGTGTTGCAAATATGATTCTTGGACTTAAGTTGACTCGCTCAACTGAGGGTATAACAATTTCTCAATCTCACTATGTTGAGAAGATAATTGAGAAATATGATTATAAACAAAATAGAATCACTAAAACACTATATGATCCTTCAGTGGTTCTCTTTAAGAATGAAACTGGTGTACTAGTGTCTCAATTGAGGTATTCTCAAATCATTAGTAGCTTGTAGTATCTTGCAAATGGGTCAAGACCAGATATCTCATTTGCAGTCTCTAAACTCACTTAATATACAAGTTATCCCAATTGAACCCATTAGGAGGCTTTGGACAGAGTACTTCGCTATCTAAAGGGCTCAGCTTCACTAGCCTTACACTACAAGTGATTTCCTGCAGTGTTGGAATGATATAGTGATGCTAGCTTGATAGCCAAAAACTCTGAAAGTAATGGGTGTATAGGGCATGTATTTACCTTGGGTGGGGGCGCTGTCTCTTGGAAGTCTACCAAACAAACTT
>JACGDI010005625.1:593669-619263 GCA_014898725.1 Jacaranda copaia | reverse complement strand
TGTGTCAACCCTAAAGATCAGTACATAGCCGTTAGCTCGTTGTTACTGATGGACACAATCACAATCATAGGAACAAATTCAAGGCTTAGACCCATTTGTCCCAGTGGTGGCAAAAGTCAGACAACTTAGGAAGTGGTTCAAACTGGAAGGTACCATTTCTAAAAGCGAGCTATGATTGAATCGAATAGCCATTATCTATGGATTTATGTGGGAATGTTTTAATTGGCATAATTAGCATAATTAATTATTAATTAACTTTGGATGGATGCCAATTATGGTTGGAATCCAAAGATTAATTGTGGTGGTGCAATAAAGGAAGGAACTGGTTAAGTATTTCTTGTTGAGTTGTCCTATATGGAATGTTTGAGAAAGTGGAGACTTATTTGGATATTATAAAATCAAATGGGATTTATTAGGAGGACGTGGGACACGTGGCGTCATACTGATGGACGTGTGATGTGTGTGGGACACGTGGCGTAATACTGGTGGTTGTGTGTGGCTGACGTGGCAGAATATTGTTGGTTGGGTAACGTGTTAAAGGCCATTAACTAGCAGACTCTAACCCTAATCCCGCCTATAAATAGACTGCCTCTGGCAGTCTTCAAAGACACAGTATTTGTCTCTCAACATGTCTAAGTATCCGACTTCTGCCCACTTTCTTGCTCTCTCTCAAGAAACCTTCTCTTCTCCTCTCAAATAATATTCCTTGTTCCAAATTTAGATACATACACCCATCTCATTATTATTTGGCGACTGTGTACTGTTCGAGGTGAACGAGACAGAGTGCACCTAATTGTTCTGGATCATCTCATCCTGGAAGGAGCTGCGATGTACCCGTTGCATTGGTGAGTCGGGGCACTCATTTCTTCAAGGCAAATAGAATTTCTCTGTGATTTGGTTGTTCAATTGATTCTATTACGATACCAAATTCTGAAGATAAATTTACTTTTAAATTCTGGTATTTATATTAGATAAAACTGACAGCATGTTTTATTATTTTATTGCCTCGGTTGATGTATGAATTTTGGCTTTTCCTAAACTCATATCTGATTAAATAATTGCTAAAATTTTGACTTGCCTTGAATCTAATATATATATATTTAAACACGCATGCTGTATGTTTAATTCTGACGATGCATGTTAAACCTGATATCACATGCTTGATTTGGATCTCATATTGATAAAAATGCATATACTAAATCAATTGTGATTATTTATTCTAATTCCTGATAATCTGATTTGCATATTTATTTGCATATTGGTATATCCTGCTGTGCATTGATTTCCAACATCTTCTACCTCTTAATAAAGCTAATTTCTTTTTAAGTCTACTAATTCTATCCCTGAATCCATTATTCAGATGAGATACCCAATTCTGAAAATTTCTCCTGCATACCTCAATCTTATGTTGAATAGAATCAAATTCATTCTTACCCCAGCTTTTCTCAATGACTTTTCCACAATCATTTTCTCTCAGCCAGAAATTTTCAAAATGAAAATGAAGGCTCTCATTTCGGCGGGCATTACCTAAAAGATTAATCATAATGGGCAAATGGTCTGACGATGTAAATTCTACATTTTCAACCTTATAATCCCCAAACACAGAAATCCAATTTGGCGAGGCTAATACTTTGTCCAATTTTTCATCTACCCAGTTATCACTGCCATGACCTTTTTCCCATCTAAAAGGGTAACCCGACATACCTTAGTCAATGAGACTCGTATTCAAGATAGCCTTACAAAAACCTTAATACGATAATGAGGATGTAGGCTCTTACCCCTCTTTTCTCTCTTAGATAAAAGATCATTAAAATCTCTTTCGTATGCCCATGGAGCAAAGATACATAAGCAAGTAAATGGTGCGGAATTCAAGATTCCATTATCCTTAATCACTTTGGAATATCGTAGAAGCCAGTAAACCTCCAAGCAACCATTCCAGCAATGTTGACTTCAACATTGACGTGGGATCTTTCGTATCCAATAAGACCAGCCTCATTCTTTGTTTTCAATAATAGAGCCAGCCTACCACTGTGGCCCACAGCGTTAACAACAAACAAACTTTCATATCCCAAACTATTTTTAAAGCCCTATAAATGAGGCCCATCAGACAAAGCTCAATCAAAAATATAATACCGAGCTTCCTGCTTTTTACAATTTCCCTTTGGACTTGAATTGCACGTGGGTTGCCTGGCCCACGGCAATTCCAACATAGTATACTTATTTATCTAGGTGGGCTTGGGAGTCTAAACCCGCCTCTAAAATATTTTTTGGCCAAATATACTTCTTTACGGTTTTGAATAAAAAGCCCATTTGAGAATCATTTTCCATTAACTTGCACATAATCCCCCATTCTTCGGCATTTCGTATCAAAGATGTTAACTCCTTCCATGATGGACTCATCTTCACCCATATTCATGTTTCTTTCCTTATCTAGCTTTCCATTTATCGTGTCCACAATCATTGCTTTGTTTCTAGTTTTCGCTCCAATAATCACAAATTTATTTTTGTTAGTTATCACCTTTCCTTTTGTTACACACTGCAAATCTGGCTCAACTAAATCTCTTTTCTAATTGATGATTTCTCCTCTTTTCCTATTCTAGCTTTTGTGCTCCACTCCTCTATTCTACTGGATTGGAGCCACCTTTTTCCAATTGAAGTCAACAAGCATCCACTTGGAGCTCAAAGCCACGAACCGTATAGTTTTTCAATAGATTTCCCCAAAGCATTCTTATATGGCTTCATAGAATTTTTCCCCATGGCCCAACTTTCCCTGTACAAAATAGAAAGTAAGGAGTTTTTCTTATTTGTAATTAATCTAGACCTTTTTCCCTCTAGCTTTTTTTATCTTTATTTTTCATTTCAAGGCTTTCCTATTGTCAATTTCGACTCTTATGCACATATATGTACGCCAGATTCCATTGGAATTATTAGAGTTCGATTCCACAAACTTGCTAATGTAATTTCCTACTTCTTTGCAAACTCTTTCCAGCATGAAATCATTAGGCAAACAATAAATTTGAACCCAAAATAAAGTGTGGAATAACTGAACCATTTGAGGTTGCTTATAAGGTTGAAGGTGCTCATATAGAAAAATATGGTATTCAAAAGTCCAGGGCCCATTATTTGGCAACCGTCGAATATTAATTACATGAAAAAATTGAAATAGATAGAGCATAATGTTAACCTCTATAATACATATGCCTTTAATTGGTTGCCATATCGCTGCAAGGGTGTTTTTCATGGCATTGAAGTTTATAGAGCGGTCAGTCAGGAATCAACCAGCTACTGTCTATTTGAATTTTGATAGGGAGTCTTCTATAGATTCTTTATCTCCAAACCAATTTCCTCCTCTTCCATGATAGTCAGACTTGATAACTTCTCCATTATAAGAAACAGAAAAATCCAAGAGAAAGCGAAACACACAAAATAGAGGAACAATGACAAGAAACAAACTGTGGGTGACTAAAACTTGTCACAAGACAAGAGAGAAACAACTTGTCAAATGATAAGAGAGAAACTTTTCACTGGAATGACATTTATTCTATCAAACAAGAAATAGCTAATGTTACTAGATGCTCTAGAATCTTCACATAAGCATTATAAGTACCCCCAAATGGATGGCTGTTACACACCTCTAATCACATTAGCTTGCTATCTTATTAAAATTGCTCTTGCATCTCTTTTCCAACTTACTTGCTTTGTTTCCAAGCTTTCTGTCTTCTCCAAATTCTTCCTAAATAATTACTCTCTAGCTTAGCATATTGATTTTAGTGTGTTTATCCAAGGTGTATGGACACATTAGAAGAGCTACACTTGGATCTCTTTGGTCACAACTATTTGGAGTTCAAGTGGCAGAATCGCTACAGTTTTGCGATTGATTTGGGGCTTGGAAAAGCATCAAATTGATGTAGGTTGGATCTTGAAGATAGAGATCTTCATCTACTTAATTGAGAGATTGAATCAAGGTAAGTATCTCTATTCTTTGAATTTAAAATTAGAGGTGTAAGATGATCTTATGTGTTGATGAATTCAAGTTATGTTTTAATTTCTATTATTGAAGTCTTAATTTTCCATTGCACTTGAATTCTTGAGTTCATCTTCATTTTTACATCTTCCAAACGTTTCTCAAACTATATTGCCTGTAGCACTTCACCTAGGAGATGTTTGCTTTGGGTCGTGGTGCTATTTTAACTTATTCACAAAATTTAAAATAAAATACGCACCCCCAAAATCTTTAGCTTAAATAGTTGTGTAACAAACCAAAAACCATTCATTCCAACTTACTATTACATTCTACTTTATGTTATTCCATAAGGGCTACAAAACTATCATACAATTACTAGCATCAAGGTCTTAACAACCCAAATAGGTACATGTTGAAATGCTAAGCTTACTTACACATGTCAAAAGGTACATATTAGGTCTAAGTTCACGATTTTCACTAGTGTCTTAGGCTTCAACTTATATACCTAATACTTTACAAAAATGAGTCTAAATCTTGTATGTCTAAAAGCTAATAACAAAACCATGTATACTAATACAACCTATAGCACTCAACTTGCTACCACTTACAACCTAGATAGGAAAAAGGATCGAGAACATAAAGAGGTATAAGTCCTAAAGACTTAGTGAAGGGGTATCATAAGGGGTTGAGTGAAAGCTAATAATATAAATTACAGTAAGATCAATACTCAAATGAGATGAAAAATGGAAAGGTCAAGAATTTGAAAGCAATAAACCATGTATTGACATAACAGGGACTCAAACAAATAGTACATATAATAATAAAGATGCAACATAATAAAACATGTTATATCATAACCCATTTTCAAATCATAGCTGAACTGTTGGCAAAATCCAGCCTTATTGCTCCTAAAACAAAACATAACAAGTATAATGGAAACCAAATATAACAAAAAACCTTCCATATCTCTCTATTGCTTGAGCATTTAGCTTGGCATGAAATAACTGACATGTGGCATGGCTAGCTACACATTGAATCCCACTACTCGCAGATAGCTACCTCCAACTACCCATGAGTCAAGATCATGAGTGGGTACTAGTCGGTAGACCAGACATCATTAGTTTATTCTGCCTAGTCATCGTTTTGGATTTAATCTTCGACCTAACTTCATGTGGCATCCCTATAGGTAAGAAATGTCCCAAGGGCATTGCCAAGGGTGACATGACATATATAATGCTAATTGTGAAAATGAATTTCAAAATATCCAATTAGTGGAATACATATCAGAATACTAGATAGAATGATACAAATTATATAGCATATCGTCGGTAAAGCTATACAAATTACTCAAAGAATGGCATAACCAAAAGCACAGAATGAAACTAGTCAACAAGGCTAAAATAACATCACTTATGTGGTCAGACGGCAAGGCTATGGGGTGCAATGAACAAGAATATGATGACATAAAAAAAAGTTCTAGGCACCAAAATAACTTCATACTGACATGAATGAGTAGACAGGCGAATATGATTCATTTCCTAAGAGAAAGAAATGCTATAACCTCACCTCTAAACTCTATAATAGTGCAATCTATGCCCTACAGTCTTGGAGACCCTAAATGCTCATCACCTATCCTAGTAAAATGCATATAATTATCAATATACTTACGTAGTACTCTTTTAATAGTAATTAGACTACTATTACATCTTAATATTGTGAATTTCTCATTTTGAGGAGTGTCTTTCTTAATTAAATCTTCATCTTATTTCAAGTACGACAATTCATGCTAAAAAAAATATTTTGATTCTTTCGACCGTTAGAGCTATTTTACTAGATCTTACATATTTCTGGCTTGTATAAACAATTATAAATTTTATTTCAAAGGTAATGCATATTTATCTCCTAAAACGTACTAGCGTTGCTAAATAGTATTAACAAAGAGTTTACTGGTTTCAAGGTACTATTTCACCTCCATACCAATAATAAACAATTTATTTTTTTTAAGCTCGTGTGTAATGCCCTAGCCAGGAGGCGTTTGCTTTCAATCGAGGTACTACCTACCTTATACCACCACTCTTACCATGACAAAAAATACACTTCTCAAAGTATTCAAAGTAATTAACTTCTACAACAATATCTATTGGGTGTCGGGTTTTGAATTGAAATATTCTAAATGGCGCTTAGCACTTTTATCACTTTCATGTGTTGCTTGGGTTAGTCTATCTTCATTTCATTATTCTATTTGGGGTAAAGAATGAAAGAAACAAACAAAACAACAAAACAACGTAAGTCCGAAGGACTTAGTAAGATAATTAGCCATAACAACAAATTGACAATTTCACAAATAGTAGAGGTAAGTAGAAGTATAAATATTTTCAAAAATTGTGAGAGAAGATTTTATTCAAAATTTAAGGATGATCCATCATATCGCTGTCCCATACAAGTGATGAGACTTCTCAAAATTCACTATCTCTTGCCAGGTTTTCAAAACATAAATATTGAGCTGAGAAATTGAATAGAGGATACAGGCAAGGAACAAAAGATAAGATTAAATAACACTAATGATGAAATCCATAATGCCTTTACAAAACATGCTATTGGCAGTTTTCTTACCTTGTCTCTCTACGTTCAAAAATATAGAAACGCTTATTCCTCCAGCCCGAGTGATCAGCTCGGATATACACATATAGATAGCATGGCCAGCTATATGTCTTATTCTACTCGTAGATAGTTACCTCCAACTAGCTAGCAGACAGGATAACCAGAATAGCGTATCAGCCAGAGACCAGCCATTGTCGGTCCGTACTATCCGATCATCTTTTGGTGCCGATCCCAAGGCCTACCCCCAAGGGTATCAGTAATCAGTTTAATATCAATGACCAGTAATCAGTGCTCAAGAGCATTTCACATCACAAATCAAGTCGCCATGTTACCATGAAACTAACTCAGCACCAGGCTGGTTTTTAAGAAGATATGGCGATAAAACATATATATTTCGAAATCATTTTTAGCTTTCTCAACACAATCGCCAATTTAAGATAAATCGATATCAATTAAAGACAACAGAAGCATTCAATTTGAAAGGGTAATGTGGGGTACTATTTTTAACACACAGATCAAAAGAAAACAAATGAACAGGATATAGTAACAAATATATATATATATATATATTCTTTCCCTAGTAAAGAAGCTCATACTATTAAGTATAAACTCACCTGATAAATGCAGAGGAATTCCTACTCATGGTCATGGCTTCCTGGTTAGCCCGAGAATTATTATAAGATAACTTTGAGTTATCACTCTATCAATCCCTTGATCTTCAACCATAAATATAATGAACATTTTTATCAACTTAAAGGTATTCTAACATAGTCCTAATAGTTCTTAGATGTTTAAATAGTTATAACCTTGCTTCCCAAGTGATTTAAAGTTCAAAGTAAATAATCTAACCCTCACCACCAATTACAAAATCTGAATCAGAATTTTTAATACACTTAAATACTCTTCTCAAGTTCCTCAATTACTCTAACTATTTAGTCATAATTCTCAAATTCCATGTTACACAGAAATGCAAGACAATTACCTACCGTATTCCTTAACTAGACATGTCAGTAAATTGGGTGCTAAAATCTTATGGAAGGTCTCAACAACAATCTGATAATTTATTTTTATCCCAATATTCACATAACTTAAAATTCTGAATTGGATATAATTCTATTTAGTTTATAACATATCATGTTACTAGGCCCACGAATACAAATATAAAGCCATCTTTCTTAATTTACCAAATTTGAATCTTACAATTAATTCTTAGCATAACACTTATAAAAGTAAATCATTGATATGAGTCAAACTATAATTTAATAATTTTGATTTAATAAGATTAATCCGTAAACTATAATTTAATGGTCTCGATTCATGTCATAAGTAGACTTAGATCCAAAAATTCAATTACATTTGGCAATTTAATCGAATTAAATTTGATTATTGAAAAATACTCAAATTAGGTTGAATTCGAATCCTATCTCAAGTCGAGAATAGTCCAGATGAGTTTAGAATTCCAAATCGAGCATATTATTCTAGAGCCACCACCACGCGCTGCCGCAGGACCACTATGCATTGCCGCCAAAGATGTGAACCAGCACCACCATTGGGAGTACCTCAACACCAAGAGTAAAATGCCCTAACCAATTTTTTATTCTAATGATGATAGGCCGATCAATTGGACGTTCAAATCCATGGCCAACCCTAGCCTCTGCTGTCAACCACCACCATTAATTTTCCCTCCACCGCCTATCGAAATCCAAAATTAACACCATCACTAAATTGCCCACGTCTATGTGACCAAAACCTACCTAAGCCCCACCACATTCTGCCACTGGAAACAACCTAAACGCTACCTCTATCACTCATCCATCGTCGCATCAATTTGTTGGCCATTTTGTTGGTTATTTTAGGTCAAACTTGGTATGGGTGAGTTTACTATGACGAGAGAAACATTTTTGTTTGATCAGTTTTGGGTTTTATTGCCATTCACCGACAATTCACAATGGAGATAGAGGTTGGGTTGATTTTGAGAATGAGATAAAAATCCATCCTTAGTTGCATATATAGAAATAACTTTCGGCTTTTTACAATTTGACCCCAGAATTTCTTAACTGACTTCAATTATGCCCCTGGGCTTTTATCTGCTTGTCAGTTCAGTCCTCAATCTTCCATTCAACCCCTTAAAGTTTTATTTTTCACACATTGACTGCTGTCCTATTTTATTTTAGTCAACTAAGCCCTAATTTAATTATTTCAAAGTTCTCCAACTTTTAACTTCTCCACATTAACCCCTAAACTTTATAGTTTTGCACAATCAAATCCTTCTTTTATTTGCGATCCAAACTCTAAATTATAAATATTTTAATCCTAAGCTAAAATTATATCAACCTAAAATTAATTGAGCTAAAATTATCAATTTCACGGTTTGTAATATTTTATGATTTTAAAATTTGGGGTGTTACACCGTGTTTAATAAATCTATTCTATTCGTGGGAATTTCTCAAACTTTCTCTTGACAATTTATTCTTACAATGTTACACAAAATTATAGTTTTAATTATATCAATTAATTAACAATAATTATACTCTAATTACCAAATAGGGCTCACTAGCAATGTACATAGCTTATATATCCAAATATTTCGGCTTGACATCAGAAATCTTATCCCTATCACTCCAATCTATAATTACAATTCAATTCGATTAGCTTAACTTACATTAATAGTTAGCTTAACATTTTAACCGAACTAAATTAGGAGACATTTAACTATTTAAATAGAATTTTACTCATAATCTCGAATTTCATGTTCTAAGTCCATGATAAATAAATCTAAGCTATCTGTATGAATTTCGCTTATTTTCTATTAACAATTAGAGTCCACAAATCACTTATAGTCAAATTTTACATTCAATCATACATCTTACAATTGCATATTTTGGTCTAATAAAAGATATTCCACATTAAAATTAGCTTAATAACTTAATCAAATCAAATTCAATAATTAATTTAGTTGATCAATTGGAGTTTTACCCAATTAACCGAATTTGAGGCTAAATCACCACATGATAGTAACCCACATGTACCTAGATCACTGCCCCGATGAAATTGGTGGTCAGTCATTGGAACACTATCGTGTGCCACCGTTGGAATCAGGTCGTGACACCACGAAATTGTGCACCACCTCATGCTAAATGAAACCCCTCTATTAAATTTTTGTCTTCAGTTACCAACTCGCCCATCAATTTGAACAAAAACTACTAGCCACGTCATTTTTCAAAATTAATCCTTCGTCGGTGATTGAAATAGAAAATTGAAGTTGCTAATGTCTTCTCCTCACCGAGCCTGTCACTTTCTATCTTCTGGCCACGCCTAATAGTTGTTAAAACCACCATATTAGCCATCTCCGTCGCAAGCTCCATTTCGGCCATGTTTTCTGACATTATATTTCTTGGTATAAATGTGATTGCATTAATGAGGCAGAGAGATTAGCTAGGTTAGTTTTTTGTTTCTCGGTGCCAATGAGGGTTTTTTTATGAGGGGTGATAAGGGGTTTACATGTGGAAATTTGAAGATAATTAGAGGAGATGGGAATGTTATATATAGTTTCAATTTTTAGAGTTTTCAAAAGAGACTCCTAAACTTTTCTCAACTTTTAATTAGGCCCTTGGACTTGTCAGTGCCTAACATTGGCCTGGAAAGTTTCAATTAAACCCTCAGCCTTTCTTTCTTTCCCACATTGCCCTATCTAATTTCTCAATTTTCACAATTAATAGTCCTATGATATTTTAATTTTTAGTCCCTCAGGTTCTTGATATTAAACTGAGACCTTTATTTAAATTTTTCTCCAATTTTGATTATTATCTTGGTATTTATTTTTGGTCTAAATCATAATTTTCATATTGAGAAATTAGAAATTTAGGGGTGTTACATTGCCCTTCTATAAAAACTTTGAACACTGCTATTAGACATCTGTTAGTCTTCTTGTGAGATCTCCATGGATTTCACGAATTACCTATTCATGGAAATTACTATGATAGAGTCATCCCCTACTATGTAAGAGCTACTTGGTGATAGTACATGCACATTTTCTTTACCATGAAGCTACAAGTACTTATCTATGATGTATAAGAAACTCCCAAAGGATTCTGATGGCATACCTATCTCTAATTGGAATAGCTTCTCGTCTAAAGGACCAACAACATATGCAAAAATTTCTTAAGATCTTCTAGAAAAAGGTTAGTCCATGTGGAAGCATCAATGCATCTCTTTTATCTTGCACAAGGGACATGAAGAGTCATTTTTTATGTTGGATATTAAAGAGGACATTTGGTAGGAGATTTATTTGCCTACTTTCCTTTCATGCTGGCTATAATAATTTTGTCCTACCACATCATAGAGAAAACTAAGACCTTGCTATCATTTTCAAAGTTACTAGTGGTGATTGCCTTTCACTACAATATTAGTGAGTATCATAGAATAAGGAGTATATCCATTTCATCGACTCTTCATGGGCTGCAGCCATTTTACTTATTCATGATATTCATAACTAGATAAGACACTATCTTGATATACATTTCTTATCTAGATTCAAATAATAGGAATAGAGATGCATTACAAAAAAAATGAGTTTTAGTGATCAAATTTCAATAATCATACATTGTAGCAATTGATTAGGGACCACTTAATGATCGATTGATGACTGCATTAGTAATCATCTTTATGAAATCACTAATTCAATCATTAATTAGTAACTGAACTCTTTTTCCATCACTAATATTATGTAGTTACTAATTCAGTCACTAATTAATGATCAAATTCTCTTTGGATCACTAATTAATGGCTAAATTTTCTTTCAGTCACTAATTTATGACCAAATGTTCCTTTGGTCATTCATATAGTCACTAATTAGTTATTGCATATTTTTGGTCAATAATCAGTTATAAACATGAAGTTTTATTATTTTACATATTTATGTAACATGAAAAGATAAAAATTATGTAACACCTATATAAGTAATAAAATATCGTGTTTGTTCATATACATATATAAATATTTTATAGTAATAATGTGTATATATCAAAAAATTATTTAAAGGCAATCACAAATGTAGTCTCTAATTAGTGACCAAACTCTTTTTTAGTCAGTAAAATTATGTAGTCACTAATTCATTTCACTAATTAATGATCGAATTTTCTTGCGATCACTAACTTGTAACCAAAATTTCCTTTGGTCATTAATTAGTCATCACATATTTTCGGCTAATAATATGTAATAAAGTATTATATTTGGACCTCTCAAAGTTTGGTTCTATGGTTTTTTTGATTCACTTTAAGAACAACATTGGTGCTCTTCCCTTTAAAAGTTAGTGATGACTAATTTGAGAGAGTGATATTGGTAATCCTATCAAGTTATCAAGAATAATATTGGGGTCCTAAGGACATTCAAATAGCATAGCTCCTTAAAGTCCCACTATTTAAAAGTAGAATGAAGAAGGGAATTGGAAACCTAATAATCATGATACTACCAAACATGCTAAACCCCAATTTAAAAAGAGGTGTAACCCACTTTAGGACTCATCCCCCAAAACCTATGCCCACAACTCTTCCAATGGAAGGAAATAAAGAAAGGTTTGTGCTTTCTTGTTCCAATGATTATTCCAACAGCAAATACATAGTTAAAAAGAGGCAAAAAGTTTTAGACTTAGAGAATGTAAATGTTAATTAAATTTTCTTTGCAATCATCCCAAGTTTTTCTTTAACTTTAGAAGAATTAGTATAATAAGTAAAGTTATTATTATTTAACACGCACTTTTCTTCTTTTTCTTCTTCTTTTTTCCTATTAGCTCATTTTTTATATTGATACCTTTTTTCTTTCTTTTCTTTTCTTTTTTTTTTCTTTTTTGTAGATTGAATACTTCAAATAAGATGTTCCAATCATTTTTGAAGATAGTGTTAGTTTGATAAATGAGGTCAATCTTTTCAACTTGCTTGAAATGCCTTCTCATCCTCTTGATAAACAAACTATCCATGATGTTGGTAATCCTATCAAGTGATCAAGAATAATATGCCTAATATTAAGTTTTAGAAAGTGCGCTTTTATAGAGAACGTTGTGCTTAGTATGTTCAAAAAAACATTTGAAACTTCATTTTGGCACTTCTATTCACCGAAGTCTTTGACACCATCATGATTGTGGCTGAGCAAGAATTATTCAAATTTTGTTAGTATTGTATTTGTCATGAGTTGTTGAAAACTTTATTCAAGTGACTTTCCGAGATAAATCCAACTATTAATGATCTAATCAAATAGATGAGGATCAGATCTATACAAGTGATATATCATCTTTGGAGAATTTTTTGAATCTATTCTTTAAGGTGCTTCTAATTATGAAAAGGCTAAACGAGCTTCGATCCAAAAGTGTGTTAGCTATTTGTGATATCAGTAATTCTAGCAAGTGATCAAGAATAACATGTCTAACACTAAATTGGAGAGAGCTTTTGCAGAGAAAGTCATACTTAATAAGTCCAAAAAGATATTTGAAGCTCCATCTTGGTCTTGTCTATCCTCCAAAGTCTCTAAGTTTTATTCCTATAAAGATTGAGGCTGAGTGATTATTGCTGAAGTTTTGTTGGGACCATTCATATATCGGAGATCATGAAAACTTTACTCAAGATATTACCAAAGATAAATCCAACTATTGATGATCTAATAAAATATATGAGAACCTACATGAGCAATTCATCATTTTTGGAAAATTATTTGAACTTATTTTTTAATAGTGCTTCTAATTATACAAAGGTTAAGCCACCTTCAATTGAAAGGGAGACACAAGAAGTTCAAGAAACGTCACTCCAACTTGAGCAATAAAGTCTTAATGAAGTTTTAAAGAATGAATAATTAAGGGCATAGAAGATATGAATGCTATAATCCTCCAAGATGACTAGAAGAAGTAGCTATCCAATCAAAGAAAAAAGGCTACAAATTCATCACTTCATGAAAAGAAAGAAAATTTACCTAAAATCCTAAGAAGTGGCAGTTGCTTGAATAGAGGCAATTTCAAAATATGGGAATGACCCCCTACTTGTCTAAAAATGAAGTCGAGGCAATGAGGAAGAATAAGGAGGCTTTACTTGAACAATCTCAGAAGAGTTTAATATTTTTCAATGTATTCGCTTTAGCATTTAGTTATTTAGAAATTTTTTTTTTGTTTTCTTTGTTTAGTTTATAGTATTAAATTCAAGTATGCTTTTATATTTTTTTAGGTTCATCATTGATTTTTTATAAAGCTAACTAGTCATCGTAGCATGACTTCTCTATCACTTATTTATACGCCATTATTCTTCTATTGAATCATATTATCAGTCCCACTCTAACAATTTATGAAATAAACATATCATACTTGAATTTTATGGTTAGAATTTTTTTAGCAAATCATATTTTGGTATATTTTTGTAAACATTATCATTTATAAGTGTAACATAACCTATTTTTTATGTAGCTTTTGTGATAGAAACACAAATATATAAAAATAGAATAGGGAAACAACAATCATATAATCTATTATGACAAGTCAAAATTTTCAAACCACTCAATTTTAAGTTGAAAATAGAGAATATAAATTGATTAAAACATTGATATTAAAATTTCAAAAATTATTTCAAACACTCATTTATTTAATGTTTTTCTATGTATTACACAAATATTTAAGAGTGTTACAAGTATATGTGTAGGTGACAATATCAACTATTATTGGTTACTTGTGGAACTTTTTATTGCCATAATTTCTTTCAAAATAGACTAATATCTACAACAGTTAAATGAAATGGTAAGGAATGATAATGAAGTAAAGCAAGAGCCCATTATCTCTTGTCCCTGGTGGAAAATAAATTTAATTAAATTAAAAAGAGTCTAATAAATTTAAAAAATATCATATATACCTATAATTAAATTTTATGTCATACTTATTACATAATTACATATACTTTTGTATAAAAATTTATTACGATGTCACTATGAATCACTTCTTTGAGGCAAATTATCACGATAGAAAGAAATCTTTGATCCCAACAGTAATATTGCAGGGCTACAAAATTTGATGCAATATTTTCAAATCCGCAATGTCTCTTGTTGAAGATACATTTTCCTAAATATTTCAATAAATATCAAAATCTAACACAACACGTATATGCAATAATAAAATATAAGTCGATGAAGTAGTTACTTTGATCCACAAAATTTGCATTCACCTTCATAAAAGAATGCTACAGCATACATGTAACCAAAAATTAAAAAAAAGGGTTAATTATGACATGCATAGTGCAGTTCAAATAAAAACCTAGGCCTCTCTCCCCATACAATAAAAAATGCCTAGAAGTACCTTTTTTTGGATTCTAGTTGAAACAAGGGAGAAGAAAGTTACTCAAGAAATAAATTCTTCAAACAAAAAAAAGAAGTTTCAAAAAGTCTTTAAATCTAATTTGAGGAAAAATTGAGTGGCGAAAGGAGTTATAGATAATAGGAGGGAGAGAATGTTGGAAAAGAATAATGGATAGTGGAGAAAGAGAGGGCAAGTGCACAAAGGAGTTATGAATAGTACAAAAACTTGCACCTTTTTTTTCTTTTTAAGGAAAATGGGTAGTGGCATAGGTTATCACTACATATCCATGATATATATATCTATACTATTAATAAAGCACTTAACCCATTTTTGGTGTATTTTCAAGTGATGTACTCATAATGCCCTATATTTTTATTTTTTATTATATTTATGTCGTAACTACCACTACAACCTACCAAACCTCTATTTCACTATTATCATTTTATCATAATTTTTTATTTATTTATGTAAGAAATTAAATAAATATTTTTAAATTATTGAAATAATAATTTGATATAAAAACTAAATAGATATGTTTATTATCTAAAACATTCAGCACACGCATTAAAGTGTGCAAAGATACTAGTATATATAATTGAAAGGAGATAAGTTCATGTGAGTTATAGAGATTTTACAGCCTGACCAAATAGGCCTAAAAAAGAGACTTAGGTTGAAGCTTAGCATCTTTAGTAAGACATGACTTCACTTAAAACAAGCCTTAACAGTGGGCAATAATGGGGCATGTCCTTTTATACTAAAGATACTTAGCTTCTTCCAAGATCAAAGTATGTCTTAATTTTTATTTTTTTTGGTGTGAAGGATCCTTTTCCAAAGGCAACCGCAAGCATACTCAATTTTTAGACTTTGAGGATCACTCTAGAAGAGGATAGAAATTTGGAAAGGGATAGAGAACTTTCAAAAATTGAGATTTTATTTCTAGCTAAGCTTGCCATAAACATAAAATGAACCTCCTTTATATAGAGAGGAGGGATACAACTATTCATCACCCTTGTACGATAATAATTCTAGGATGGGTCCTATAACAATTTAAGGCCATTGTCCTTTAGTACAATAATTTAGCACACCTTTCACACAATACAATTATTTAAGTATTTAGACCCACACAACATAATGATTAAAATATTCAGACCCACACTATACAATAATCAAAATATTTAGACCCACATAGTACAATTATGATAAAAATCCTAGCCTGAATGGTCCCATGCAATTCTTTAATTCAGATTGCTTGGTTAGTTGGGCTAATGGATTTTCTGGCTCAATAGATAGACTAGTAGTTTGCCACCATGTTTGGCTTTCAAGTTCATAAGGGTCTTGAGAATCAATTAACATATCTTCTTTTTCTTTTCCTCTATCTAAAGGAGTGTTTGTGATTAAAATTGATGAAGTTGTTAGGACCTATGAACTTTGAGAATACATGTTTTAAGACAGTTGCTTCCAATTCTTTTAGAATATTTCTTTGCAATTTCCCTACATAAAACTTGGAGTAGCTTTTCTAATTTGTGTGTAAAACTATTCAAAGTATGCTCTAGCATCTTCTTGTAGTTGAAGAGCATAATCTAAAGGTAATTGCTCCCATGGTGCATCATTTTCAAATCTTGGCCATAATTGGGAAAGAATAGTGGAATTTTATTCCACCACAATTTTCTAAAAATTTCTGATCTCCTTTCCATGTTCAAATCATTCTCTATTAAGAGAAAATGGGAAAACGCTATACTCTTGAACTGTATAAAAGAATGGATGATTTTGAATATGAGGATAACTCTTTCTAGTGAAAAGATATATTATATAAATCCCTTGATTAACCTTACCAATTTGTTGGGCTTGAATAACTTTAAACAATCTGATCCATGTTGAGAGTGGATAAAACCATTTAAGAAATGTTCTAGCACATGGGTTTTTTTCTTCATTATCAAACCAACCACTATGCAATCTAGCAATCCATTAAATAGATTGGTCAATGGAGAACTCAACTTTTATTAGCTAAAATATACCAAATCATACACAAAAATTCTTTTGAGAACATTCAATGAAATGGGGATGAAACATTGAATAGAGTAAAGAATGGATAATCAGGATGAAAACCAAGTCCTCCAAAAGTGTGAAGACCAAATTTTCTTATGGCAAGAGATTGATATTTTAACATGAATTCTTTTGTTCTGGCCTGTAATATTTTAGTTTTGATCATATCATGGAGTTCTTGGGGAAGGTTTTCAAAGGGGTACCTAGAGAATAATGGTGAAGTGGAGACTGCTAATGAGGAAATCATGTAGATAGTAGGTATATGATTCCTAGGAATATGGTAAAGCTTCATCCGTGAAAGAAAATTTGCAAGGACATTATTTTTACCTTTTATATGCTTTACCTCAAAAGAATATTGAGAAAAATGTTCTGCCCATCTTAAGAATTGTTTGAATGGTATGTGATTTAGCTTGAAACTCAACATTTTTGGAAAAGTAGCCATGTCCATTTCTCCTAGAAAATAGTGTCCAATGATGTGGAACTAAAACCTCTCCATTCCTTTTTTTACAGCAAGAATTTCCTTGTAAGTATAGTGATAATTTTATTCAGAAGACTAGAATGACCCACTTTTGTATCCACAGATTCATTGCTTACCATCCTTTTCTTCAAAAAGAATTGTAGCTCAAAAACTTTCACTTGCATTTATTTGTAAGATTCTTTTTCCTTCTGCAGGTATTTGTAATGGAAGCAAATTTTGAATCATAGTTTTCATTGTAGTAATAACTTTCCTTTGTGCATGAGACTAGATTAGAGGGTTCTTCTTTAGCATGTCCCGCAATGGTCTTATTATAGATGCAAGCCTTGATATGAAATCGACAACATAATTGATTATTCTTAAGAATTGTTGAATCTGCTACTTTGAGACAAATTCAGTGCGCGAGATCTGATATAGGGAAGAAGATTAGTCTCTTCTATTCAAATAATTCCAGTAATATACCCTTGAATTTCCTTACTATTGGAAAATGGACCTTAGGCCAAACTCTCCCCAAAAGCTAGCTCAAAAGGTGAGGATTGCCCAAGAGCACATATAGAAATTACAATTTATTTATTTCACAACACACCCCGTGCATGCCCAGGAATAAAGAGCCTAAAATAATATAAAATAGGTGGCCTAACAACACTAGGTAGTTCAAAATTGGGAATGAGTGGCTTTGATAAAATATTGGAGAATTGACCTTGGGCTTAACTCACTCCAAAAACTAGCTCAAAAGATGAAGATTGCCTAAAATCATATATAGAAACTACAACTTATTTATTTCACCAATGTTGGACACTAACACTTATCATCCTTGATATTGTATATTCAAGTATCGTATGCTGGATTTGACAGCCAATCAGCCACATGATTACTTTCACGAAAAATATGCAAAAGCTGGACTTGCCCTGAAACCATGATCTTTCTAGTTTTATGAATGGTGTATTGATAGCATCCAGGCCTCATCTAATTTGAAATGATCTGAACTACATTGCATCTACTTTCATCTAAATTCTATCAAATCCTTTCACACAACATACTACTTAAAAATAGCTTTTTGCAATGGATTTTGTGACTGAATCCATCACAAATTTTAATTTGTGACAGAAAAAATATGTCACAAAATTTTGCTACAGATTTTTTTGCAACGGATTTTGCAATGGAAAAAAATTCGCTATGGATTTTGTGATGAAAATTTGCAACAGAAATTTCTTTTCGTTGCAAATTTAGAGTTTTTACGATAGAAAAATCCATCACAAAAGACTAATTTTGCAATGAATTTTTGTTCAACGCCAATTTTTAGTTTTTTAATTATTTTTTGCAACAAATTTTTCCATCGCAAAATGCAGTTTGTAAAGAATTTTTTCTTCAAAAATATTTTTAATTTTTTTTTTGCATCATTTTTTCCAATATTAAAAACCTGTAATCAATAATAGTATATTCATAAATCCAACAACACCATATTATTTATAATCAACAAATGATAAAATAACAATATCTTCCATAAAATCCAAATATAACATCAAACAAAACAAAACGTTCATAAATTCAACAATATAAAAGTATTAAAATGTAATTATCAAAATGTAATCATCTTAACATAGTATATGCCTAAACATTCATACATAAGCTAATCAAGCATCATTCTCATCATCTATGTTTCTTTGTGGCTATTTATTAAAGGATCTGAATGACGATAGTGCAGGAGATACCTCTAGCTGAGGTAAATGTGAGCTTGGTGGCATGAAAGAGATATTTTTAGATGGATAATACAACGATGTATAAGGATGAACTGATGGTGATGGGGTATGCATACTTTGCTGCATCAACATCTGTCAGATCATCACATCCATATCCATGAATTTTTGCATAAACATTAAATTTTCTTCTGTTAACATCGTCATATCTTGTTCCAACTTCTTAATCATTTCACTTTTATAGGGTTAATCATTTGGAGGTCCTCTAGATGAGTGACCCAAGACGAAGGAAGCCTCACTTGCAAGTCCACAAATTTGCCCCTTCTTAGAACTGCCTACTATATCTTTTCACACCTACATAAGTAATATTATCACAAATTAATAAAAATCAAATAATTCAATTTGAAAATAAGATAAAATATAAATTAATAACTTATAACTTTCACATGAAGTTGAGATGACATAGGCACCAAAGAACTTTCAACACCATCGCTTGAACTTTGATAGATAACTCTTTCAGTCGACTGTTTAACATATTATATGCATGAAGTGCATAGAATAATCAACACACATAAAAATTTAAACTTTCTAACATAAAAATTAACATATATACGACATTTAAACTTTCTAACATAAAAATTATAACATTTAAACTTCCTAAATTAGTTGTTTTTATATAACATACTATTTATATAAGTATTCTGTGCATGCTTATTGACCAATATGTGATCATCTTTTTTATTTAATGTAGAATGTACACATAAATGATTTTGCAAGTTCATGTGGGTATCCAAGTTCTTTCTCCTATATCTAAACACATTTATCAAGAATCAATTATAACTAAAACTGTTGATACTTTCATAAAAATTACCAATTTATCTTTGTGTGATGGGAGTGAGATACAATTACCCTGATAAAGTGGAAATCCCACACCACCACAGTTTGATACTCGATTTGCTTTATTTTGAGCACTTATCTTTTGGAATCCATCCTTTACCCATTTTTCAAGTAATCCACCTTTTTAGATTAGCATGGTCAATGTAACTTATTTTTCAATACCTCTAAGCCTTGATGCTCAAATATTTTGCAAATCTGTGCTCTCTCATGCTCATACCAAGCAAATTTTTTCTGAGGCACATAAAAGAATTTAAAACATTTAGAGAACGCTTCCATTTTGAATTCTAATTAAGAAAAACATATATGATACTTAAAATAATTCTTACCTCAAACTCCCCAAACCACACCATCTTAACTCTCTCTGGAATCTTTTTCCATGATCTCCATGCTTCTCATAAGGGCCTTTTAATAATAGTACTTATCTCCTAGGCACATAATAACTCCTCGGAGAACCCATTTCACAAAGATATTTTACAACATATATTATAAAGATAAAATATAGTCTAGCAGTATACAACATTATAAATTGTTGTAATTAAAAAGATTAAAAAAACAGTACTCTCTCCCTTGAGGCTGAATAAAGGTCTTTTGAGTAACATTTGTACTCCCAATATCTATAGATGCTGGTGTAGATGGGATAGATGAGGGCGTAGGTGATGCATGTAATGGAGAACTGCTCGATACAACATCTGGATGAGTGTGTGGAGGTATATACGCCTCCAATCCAGTGCTAGATGGAATAGTTTTATTTTTCCCTCTTCTATTATTTGGTATCTATAACAAACACTAATTATGTAAATTATAATAGATCAATGACGTTATATAAATCACCATAAAGATTGCAATCAATATATTACATCAATGATGAGTTTTTACATATATTCACATTACATAACATTAAATTAAAACAACTAATCATCATCATCATCATCATCATCATCATCATCATCATCATCATCATCATCATGTACACATTCGTCGTCATCCTCATCCTCATCCTCATCCTCAACCTTCAACTCTTCATCATCACCTATCACTTGATTGTTTTCTAGATTATTTCTTCACAAGGTCCCTCAATATCAAGTAAGCTAGTTGGATCGTATCAACTTTAGGTTGGACGGATGCATAATCAATAAAATTTTTCACCCCAATAACAAACTCTTTTGTATAGTCTTTTTGATTTGGCAAAAGCCTATTATACACCCAATTACGTTAAGCATGAACATCTATATTCTGTGAAGGAGTAAATTCATTAAAAGCAATTTCAATTTGAATGATGCGAAAGTAAATTTATTATAAATATTTCAATTTTGATAAAACTATTTGATTATTTACTTTATTAATATATGTTTGTTGGAAAGTAATTGCTTATAGTATAGTATATTATTATTATTATTATTATTATTATTATTATTAGATGAATACATTTGGAAAATAAAAAAAAAATGAAGTCTAATCGACAAAAGGATGAAAGGATGAGCTAACAATTGAAGTGGGTAAATAAATTATTTGGGATATGTTTGATTTGGGATATTAACATCTATTATGGCTTTTAATATAGGATAATCTCTTGTTTGATATGAAAGATGAGATTTGTGCGTCGGCCCATAATTTATCTAAAGCTCACACTGTAAATGAGATTAATAGCTATTAAAGTAGTAGGTTTGGGGGTGAGATTATGTAATCTCAACCCTCTTTGAAATTTGATTAGGATGTAAATATCAAAATTATTCCTCAAACTCATGTATTATTCCATTTATGCATTTCATGATTCTTCTAGCAAGAATTTTTCACCAAGGACTATTTTGTCATCACAAAGATAATAATGTGTAACAAACACCTCCCTAAAATAAGATATCCAAATTGCCCAAAAAAGAAGACTCAACATAATGAGTAGTATCAATTCAATTGAAAATAATTAATAATATTCGTAAACACATAATGGCACATAAACACTCCCCCTTTTGCCCATCATCATGTAAGCAATTAAAAACCAATTAGCAACAAATGAGAAGACTCCACCCTTTCTCCCAACATCCCATCCTCCTTTCTAATTCCATCAATTCTAAACATTTCTAATGTATTGTACTAAAAAATATATATAAAATCAAAGGTTTGCAAACTTACGTCTAAATGATCCATAAAATTCAACACTCACAAAAGGTATCTACCATAGTCGAGATAGTATACATCACTAGGCACATGTTACAAGTGCATACATTTATTCATAAATCATAATTTCATAAACTAAATTAAGACTTAAAAATTTAATACAATAGTTCCATAAAACTTAAACCAATTGAAATTCTAATAAAATTTTTAATTCAAATAAAAACATAACTCTAAGAAATATAACAACATTTAACACGAATATAAAATTTAACTCAAATTTTAATTAATAAATACGTCATTGTTTATGTTAAATCAAATTATATTACTAATAAATAAATTATTATTTGAGTTTAACTAACACATAAATTAAATTTTAACTAAAACATAATCAAATTTTAACATAATTAAGAAAATTACCTTAATTAATGGAGATAATGCAAAATATAAACTCTCCAAACTTAAAACAATTAAAAAAACAACCATTAGCATTTTTTAAACTTAAAACTAATCTTTTAAAAAGAAATTAAAAAATTAAAAAAAATAATACTCTAGATCTGGCTGGCTATTGGCCGCTGGAAGGTGGCCAACAATTAGTGTGGCACACCAGACTACCAACTGGCAACAACACCCACTGGCTGTCCAATTTAATATAGAACATATTAAGCAAAAAAGAAAAAAAAGGGGAAAGAAAACATACCTTTTAGGAAACTGGGAAATGTTGGTGTTTGGGCAGGTAAGTTAGGGCTTTATTTCCCCATCCAACAAATTGCAACGGATTTAAATCTGCTGCAAATAATTTTTACTTTCTTTCATTTTTTTCAACTTTTGCGAAGGACAAACTATTGCAAAATTTTTGAACTTTACTTCACATTTGTGACGGATATTTTCTTCGCAAAAGTTGCTTTTTTGCAATGGATTTGAATAAGTCACAAAACTTCACATTTGCGGTGGGATTTTCCGTTGCAAATGATTTTTACACTTTTTTAACTTTTTGAAATGGATTTTGCAACAAAAAAATTTGTGATAAATTTTCCATTGCAAAATCTATCACAAATCGCAACGGCATTTTTCCATCTCAAATTTTCATCACAAAAAATAGTTTTTTTAGTAGTGACAAATCTTAAGACCTTTTAGGAGCACTTGCAACTTGGCAGAGACGTTGTTTCCATGGTCGAGGAAAAGCTAGAAGGCCCAAGCAACCTTACCATTGGCAACCATTATGACACCACTAGCTCCACCAACACCTGGGTTGCCACAAGAAGTACATCAATATTGAGTTTTAGTCAGTTAGAGAATTTAGCACTCGTTTGGTTTTATTTTTATTTTTAATTTTTATTTCCATTATTTTTAAAATTTGAAAAACTAGTTAGTGAAAATGAGTTGAAAATGAATTTGTATATAGATAAGTTGTTGAAAATGTGATGATTATATTGGTTTAGTAGGTTGCAAGTGGAAAGAGATAGAAATAATGAAATAAAGAGAAGATATATGGATTATTAGCAGAAGATATATATGTTATTGAAAAATGTGTTTTGAGAATGAAAATGAAAACAATGTTGGGTGAAAATGTTTAAAAAGTGATGTGTTTTAATTTTTAAATAATAAAAAATATAAAATGAAGTTTGAAAATAAAAACAAATGGGCACTTACACTTTAGTTATAGATAATAATTGTTCAAGTATTTAGATTAAATAATGAAAAAAAAGAGAAGATATATAGATTATTAGGAGAAGATATATAAGTTATTGAAAAATGTGTTTTGAAAATGAAAATAAAAATGAAAATGATGTTGGGTAAAAATGTTTAGAAAGTGATGTGTTTCAATTTTCAAATAATAGAAAATATAAAAATGGAGTTTGAAAATAAAACCAAATGGGCACTTACACTTTAGTTATAGATAGTAATTGTTCAAGTATTTAGATTTGTATATTACTTTTACAGATATTTATTCATTTTTAAATTATACATATTTATAATTTGTAGGAATATTTTTGACACATCACAATTTGGTGTATCAGTGCAAAAATCAACATTTTGTACATGTAAGGCTTCTTTTCTTTTTATATAAATATAGAATATAGATCTACTATTCCTTAAATTATACATATTTATAAGTTACCTATAGGGATATTTTTTATATATCACAATTCCGTGTTGCAATATGAAAATTACTATTTTATAAGTTTAAGGCCTTTTTTCTTCTTATACAAAAAAACAATATAGATTTAGGTACCTTAAAATTCCAAAGGTAATTGATGCTGCTTTGAGCTGGAGGGTCAAATACTCCAGTTGATTTGAGTAATTTTGGGCTTGAGATCTGCAACCATGAACACACATTAACTAGCAGAGAGGCCCCCGGCTAAGGCACTTCGACGCTCAAGTTAGTTTCGGTAGAGCAGAATATAGAAAGAGTATATAGTGAATAGTATAAAATGGCATTACCTTGAGCGTGGTTGGGCCTGCAGTATTTATAGCTTTGTGCGGGTGTGATTTTACCCAAGTACCCTTATCAGGTGTACTGGCTTTATCCCATGCCAGAGGGTTGAAAGTCATTTCAAATTCTGGTGCTGTGCCAGGTGGCTAAATCTCCTGTTTTCCCGAATAACCGTGTTAGTAGGGGTACGTGATTATCAAAGTTGTTGACAGAGTTGTCAGAGTTGTTGGCAGTAGTTGCACCGACTGCTACGTGTCATCAGAGTGTGCTCGACACATCAGATCAACATGCCCGATGAGGATTCGTATGAATGCCAGAGATCGATTCATGTCGACCAGACTCAAATGCTCGAAGTCCTGGGGTGGTCCTTAGGTCGATATAGGTCGACCACAGGCCTTACCCAGTGAGGTCGATACTAATCGACCAAATAGATATACACTTGGGCCTCGTGGGCTGTCTTGTTTGATGTTGGGCCTATTGGACCTATTGGGCTATCTCACATCATGAGTCCCCCCAACTCCCGGTCCTGATCGAGCCTATCAATGAAAAGGGGCAGGGAGTTTACATTGAAGCATAGCAAGTAATACACTCGACCAGGATTTCTAATCTTTCAACCTGAGTTTTTGAAATTCTAACCTGAGTTTTTGAAATATCGACCAGGGTCTAAGGCAGTTTTTTTGCATTTAATTCGGCTATCAATGCACCAAATACGAAGCGTGCAGGATACGAAGCGTGCAGGGTACGAAGCATACGGGGCAGGCTGTCATGATGACAATTACATGGTTTCCCGTGCACAATTGCCTATAAATAGGGGGAAAAGTCCCTTCATTCATACTTTTGCGATTTGAATACTAGATAATCTCCATTGTTGAAGAGTGTCTTGCTCCGTATCTTTCGTTTGAGAAACTAACACTGTAAGTGTTCCTGTTATACCTGCATTTTTCATGTCTTTACATTGTAGTACCATGTCTGCTAGTGCTGATTCTGGTAGCAATAAGTCTGAAAACATGGTTCGTAGGGGGGATAGTGAGAGTGAGAGCACTGCACAATC
>JACGDI010005625.1:568738-588848 GCA_014898725.1 Jacaranda copaia | reverse complement strand
TCCTCTATCGACCTGGGCCTTTCTCACACCAGGGCATTTGCGCACTCTTTATGCCTGAGCCCTAGGAACAGCATGTTGATCAAGAACTCAATCCTGGGATTGTCAATTTTCAAGATCTCCATATTGAATCTGTTGATGGAGTCCCGAAGAGATTCCCTTTTAGACTACTTCATGGTATGGAGGTGAGTATAGGGGAGCTTGGCCTTCCTCCGGCTGGCAAACTGGTGCAGAAATTAATCGCACAGCTGGTCACCAACATTTTAGCATGGATAAATTCATTGTGACCGTGCAGCTGCATCATGTGCTCAAACTGTAGGAGATGCTCGTTGGGGTCGGTGGAGCCATCATACCTGGGGAGACTGGTCAAAATTTTGGCATCCATTGCGATGTGCTCGTTGATAATCTCCTAAACGAACGGTGACCCTTTGTCCCTATGAGATCTCTAGGGAGTATCCAGGTTTTGTGCTTTGTCGGTGTTTCTCCTCAAGATCTCGTCGAGAAGTCTGTTCAGCTGCTGCACCTGGTGGGAAACTTCTTCCCACTCCTCTCGGTTTGCCTAGAAGGCAAACCTGATGCGCTTGACCCTGTCATGCTGTGGGGCTCGACTAGGCCGATGCACCAAATCTAGAGATTCTTCTCTATCTTCACAGCAGTCACAATTTGGGCATTTGACCCTATCACGTTGTGGGGCTCGATTAGGTCAAACGTGATCTTCTGAGTCTGCCACCTCCTCGTGAGGTTCTGGGCGCCTCCTATCCACCGACGGGCGTTTGGGACTGGACTCGCACCAGGTGAGTGGTTGCCTGGCTTCGTGGCGGGAGGGGCTATCCTGTTGGGGTCTATCTTTCGGCGGTGGTGGCGGTGGAGTTGCGTTGGCGGCGGGAGCGGGCACTGAGGTGTGCCTATTCAGGACAGCAAATAATTGAACTGATATCTAAGCGGATATCTGTTCGCTAATCAGTTGCATCAACTAGGACATGAGTAGCATCACCAGCTGTTCCTGGGAGGTACTGGCGCCCGGAGTAGTTGTGTATTGCTGGGGCTTAGGGAGTGGCGGGGAAGTGGACCTCCGATTCTCCTCCCTCCCAGATGTTACTCTGCATGTGTTCACCATTTTCTCGCTGCAATCTCAACAGGTTCCCACAGACGGAGCCAAATGATACTGCTTTGAGCTGGAGGGTTAAGTACTCCAGTTGATTTGAGTAATTTTGGGCTTGAGATCTGCAATCACGAACACACATCAACTAGCCGAAAGGCCCCCGGCTAAGGCACTCCAACGCTCAAGTTAGTTCCGATAAAGCAGAATATAGAGAGAGTATATAGTGAATAGTATAAAATGACATTACCTTGAGCGTGGTTGGGCCTGCAATATTTATAGCTTTGTGCAGGTATGATTTTACCCAAGTACCCTTATCAGGTGTACTGGCTTTGTCCCATGCCAGGGAGTTGAAAGTCATTCTAGATTCTAGTGTTGTGCCAGGTGGCTAAATCTCCTATTTTCCTGGATAACCATGCCAGCAGGGGCACGTGATTGCCAAAATTGTTGGCAGGGTTGTCAAGTTGTTGGCAGCAGTTGCACCGGCTGCCACGTGTCATTAGAGTGTGCTCAACACGTCAGATCAACATGCTCGGTGGGGATCCGTGTGAACGCTGGAGGTCGATTCATGTCGACTAGACTCGAATGCTCAAAGTTTTGAGGTGGTCCTTAGGTCGATACAGGTCGACCACAGCCTTACCCAGTGAGGTCGATATTGGTCGACCAAATAGATATACACTTGGGCCTCGTGGGCTGTCTTGTTTGATGTTAGGCATGTTGGACCTATTAGGCTATCCCATATCAGTAATATTTAAGCACTTATCATACTATTATCAAGAAAAAGATAAAAGATAAAGAAAAAAAAATTGTAAAGAAAAAGGTCATATAATATCATTACTTAACAAGAGTTCATTTGCGAAGCAATATAGGGTGGCGATCATTGAATGTTAGCCTGGTAAAATTATATTAAATATATATGTTTCGAATTCTTCTCACAAGAAAAAGCCCCATTTCCATCCAATGAAATAATAGATTTCCATTTTCTTTTGTTGGGAATGTTGGAAAAATATTGAAAAGTGAAGGGTCAGAATGCAAGAGACTAAAATTTAAGGGCGATAGATACAAATACTGAGATGGCTTATTATCATTTTTGAAACCTTTGAGCGGGCAAACCAAAAATTTTGCACACTCCAAAAGGTGTAAGTACCGGAACGCACGGATGCGATTGCCTGCAGAAAAGAACTCAAGAAAAATCGCAACTTCCTATTTCAAAAGCCCCCATCTTCACACACCGTCAGTTTCATAGGTACTTACTTTTTCTCTTCCTTTTTTTTTTTTTTTTTTCCTCTTTCATGTTCTCTTCTCCTGTTATTTCTCCTTATTTTCTTTCTTTTTCTTTTTCTTTTTCTTTTTCTTTTTCAGTTTCTCGTAATGCTGTGCATGAAATGGAAAATGGAAATTTTGATCACTTGTTAATAGTTATAACCATTTTCTTATTAATTCTTCCAATTTGATTTCGAACTGTCAATTTATTGTTATTACATTTTGTTTTCTCGGGTGGGGTGGTTTTCGAGCGGTGTATATGGATGTAAATGTTAAATGTGCTTTATGATGTAAACTGGCAGTAATTTTCTTTTTCCTTGCGTTATTGGAAAAATTCCCACTAGAAGCGTGGATGGTAGTTTTGCATCTACAATTATACAATCTTGGCATATTTGGTGAGTTTTTCAGGGAAAAATTTAATCATTTTTGATAGAGATATGCTGCAGTTCAACCTTTTACTTTGTTTTCTCTTTTTTTGTTTTTTTTTTCGGGGGTGGGTGGGGAGGGATTTATTACAACTGCAACCGTTCATTATCTCAGATTGGATAGTTTTGAAAGAAAGTTGCTTGGAGAATTAGTATGTATTTCTATCCAAAACTAAAAATTGTTTTAATTTTTCAGTTGAACAAGAGCTTTATCATGCTGTTGCTTATGTCATTTGATCTGCCTTTGTTTCGTAAAATTCAGTTCCGGAAATAAGTCCAAAAACTATTAATTAAATTGGAAAAACACAGAGAGATGAAGGTTGGAGTTTAGAATGGTATGGGAGAATCATTTCAGATACTGGATGAATCAAATAACTGGCAATCATGCATGATTTCCTATTTTGTTTTCTAATTTTGGCTGTGGATGAACATCAAGCGGTCAAGCATTAGCTCCAGGGAAAAGATTGAGTCCAGGAATTGTACTCTGACAGGAAAACCATTCGGTTATACTGAATTGTACCATAAAAGATTTGTGCTATGTTTGGATCAAGGAAATTAGAAAGGAAAAAGAAAAGGAAAATGTAAATGTGCAAACATTAAAGCATAAAAGTCCATTTGAAGCATGAAAAATATTTTCCTTAGCATTTTCCTCATTAAAATCCTAGGTCTAAACATAGAGTAAAAGTTGGTGATGATAAGGAAAGTTCCCAAATATACACCCATACAAGTTTTAGCAAAATCCTCAGGAACAATGGAAATATAGAAAATGAAAGGTAAAGCAATTTAAGTTGTCCAGATAGCTGAAGAGAAAGCATATTTTGCTATTACTTTTGTCCTGATACATATACTTAGACCCCTTTCCCAAGAATAAAAATTCCTTTCCCAAGAATAAAAATTCATCTAGAGCTCGTTTGCTTGCTTAGATATTGCATGATAAATACACAATCCAACTCAATTCCAATATTTGGTTCATTTTAAAAAGCCCTTGATACAGTTAGGGCCCAATATGCCTTTAAGGCCAAACTTGGCTTGTGTATCAAGGCCCTAGGGTGTGATATGTTTTCCAACTAAAGTTATAGTTTATCAAATGGGATAATCATGTTAAGCAAACAATCAAAGTTGGATATTAAGTTATTTAAAATATGCAAACAAACACTACATAGGATATACAATAATCCACTAACCATACATATCATGCCTAATCCAAACACACCAAGCAAACGAGCTCCTAGTGTTCCCATTACAAGTTAGGGTAGCAAAACTGTCTATGGGCACCTCATGTGAACATGACTGTGAAGCTTTTATTGTCAATGGCAAAAGAGTTGATAGAAAATTGGAATAGATATGTTAGTTAATTATGTTGATGATAATCAAAATCTTTTACTAGACGACAATTGAGTGTTGCCTGCTTCCATATATCTTTAGTTTAATAAAGAAACCGTAGTAACAAGTCTCCGTTTTGGTTCTCGATATCCTGGCATTTTTCAGTAAGAGGTCATCAAAATTAACATACCTCTAATCTATCAATTTTCTCGATGTCATTGAGCGTGATTCTGAAATTGTGGGTTGATGGATTGAAGAAAATTATGTATATCATGACTGCTCTGCTCTACTGTGGATGCTTTAAGAGAAGATGAGTTGTCTCATTTTCTTCTTCCTTTTGCCAGCTTATTTATATATTGTTCATACTGACATACGGCCATATTTGCTTCTCCTTTTGGTGTTGCATTTTCAAGCTTCTTCAGAAGAAAGTTTAACTTATGGATTAGGCTGGATATGTTAGAATATTTCTCTTGGATAATAAATCCTTTAGTATTGAGAAGGAAATACTCACATATATTATGCCTTCAGAAATTTACTTCAAAGTCTGCAGTTCAGAGTGTCTTGGTGATATTTCTTAGCTTCATTTCTGTTGAATTTAGATGGTCATGGATGAAAAGGATATAAAGTCAGATCTTCATGCCCTGAAAAGATTATATGCGCTTCTCACAAAGGATGGAGATGGAACTTCAAACACAGCCACTGATTCGGTATGCTCCCATGTAATGCCTTTATCATCCTATTCAAATTAAGTAACAGTTTTTCATTAAATCAAATTTTTGCATCGAAGGTATAATTAGTGTTTATACCATTCCAGTCTGCTTTTATATTTATTTCCCATACTTGTATAAGATGAAGTTACAGATTCTATAGTTAAAGCTTCTGGCAAGGCAGTTACTTTATTACACTTCCTGTTTTGGATGATCAGATTTTCTCTTCCTGGCAATATTGATATTTAGCTATCAGTTAGTATTTATATGCTTTATTCTCCTGTTTGACTAGAAATACAGGATGAATATGGATATTCCTTTCCAGGGTGCGTATAAAATTTACTTTAATTTTATGCTCATTTTCATAATGTTCATACGTTGAGAACATGTAGTTCCATGCCATTAAATGCTCTGCTGTCTATAGGCCTTAAGTCACCAAATTTTCTAATATTATATCCTCAACTCTGACCTTTTTGTTTATCATCTTTTGGCAATAATGATAGTTCATGTCACTAATGTGATAGGGTAGTATATGATGATAAATTGGAAGTCATTTTTCATTAGACAGTAGATCAAGATGAACACGTGAATTGCATTAATTCAAAGTCACCTTTAGTAAGGGAGATTACGATGGTAAATAGCCATCTTTCTTCTTTCTCTTAGTCTTACGGATGGTGCAAGGTCCCAAAGATTAAGCATGTCTAACAAATTCATGTTTCCTCACATTTTTGAGTGTTCATCTCTTACTCATCGGTTTTTGAGTTTGCATTTGGATTGGAGGGGAGGGGGAGGACTGGGTAATACGTAACATGCCAGTGCCTAAACAACCTGCCAATCCCCCAACTCTGAAACTCCACCTTCAATTATCAGTCGGCCCTTCTTCCATGTCTTTCAACTTGGCCATTTCACTCTGCCTACTGTCCACTGTATATATGTCCTTGAACAAATACATACACAGACATGACTTTTTTGTTTTTGATTTTGGTTTTGGTTGGGAGAGGGGGGGGAAGGTTATTGGTAGGGGTAGACGTTGGGGGGTGGTGAGCAGCATCTGTGATGGAGTTTTGTAATGGAATTTTGTGCTTTAATTTTTTCCATTGCCCTACTGTCAATTCTAGTCAAGTCCTAGTGTATTTATACTTCTAGTCCTTTAACATTTTAATGAGAAAATCAAGTCTCTTTTAACATTTGAATTGGAGAACATGAGTATTCCTTCGTCTTACTACATGTTTACAACTGCCAGACTCGTCTTTTCAGACAAGTGTTTACAGAATCATGTTATTATTAGTATCCCTAAATCCTTCCATATTTGTTTTTTGGAGCAGCTGGATGAGCATGCGCGGCTTCTGTTAAAGAATCTGTTGGATGCAGCAACTACAAGGGTCTTCAAGGTGCACTCGGAGGTATGTACTCTTGATGGATTTGACATTTAAATATATATATATATATATATATATTTCCAAGAAGACGGTGACATGTGAATTGGCTAGCAATTAGTGTGAAAAGTTGTTTTCTGACTCTGAATGTAGTTCTATCTGTTATAGAGGGTTGCAGGTCAAGTAGAAGAAGCATTAGGCCAACCAGAAGACTCATCCAAGGAACGACATACTGTACCAAAATTGTCGATGTCAACTGCACAAGGTACTCAAAGTTGTGAAAGGGAATTGGATTCTGAGAAAGAAGGATTGGATATCACTTTGTTGAAAGCAAAGAGATTTACTCCACAATCAGTTCAGACTCAGAGTGTGCATGCAACTGCACCTGAATATAGAATGAAACGCTGCAGGCTTTGTCAACGCAGCACTGTGAAACAGCTTGAATACATAGACGAGACACATTTTAATGATGTGCCGGAATATTCAAATAGATTCACTCTTCAGGTGAACAATAGGCCTGATTGTTATCTTTGGAACAACCAGGAGGAAACTGGATCATCGTGTAACAATAAGACAGATGGGTCCAAAAGCAACAAGGGAAGGTCGACAGGACATTCTGTGAGTAACTTGAATGATATTGGAGGCACAGACTTTTCATCTGACAGAATGGTTACTGACATTGCAAAAGCATGTAATTCAGAGGTTGAGGGCTTATCCGAAGAAGCTTCTAAAGCAATCAAGCAGATTGAATTGTTTATCTCAGATCATTTGCACCTGTTTGAGGAGAATTCTGCTCAGAGCCCAAATTATGTTGTAGAAACCAGTTCGGTTAGTCCAGTTCCAAATGTTGACATGACCCAATGGGATGAGAGCTTTATGACCAGAAATAAGTTGCTGTCTCAACTTTCAAGTCAAAGCGTCGTGCATCAGGTGCCCAGTGTAACAGCAGAAGGGATAAATCAGCCTGATTTGCCATTGAAGCAAACTTCCAAGCTGGTTCAACCAGCTAAAGCCTTGTTCAGACAATCAACAAATAGTTTTATGAGGAGTGGAGACCTCACTTTGGGAAGTCATGTATCAGGCGACTGGAAAGAGTTAATTGAAGAATGCAAGTTTCCCACGCAGAAAGTGAAAACGGCTCGTGTTCAGAATGTCAGGGTCATTGTGGATAAAATAGAATCAGGGAACTGCATTAGGAGTCGCAATGATTTTGTGCCTAGCAGGATTTGTAGTGTTCAAAATTTTAGTATTGAGCTGAACCCGAATGAAATATCCTACAGGACTCCTGGTTGGCAAGCCACTTTTTCTTCTGCTTCAGAAATAGAAAGTCCGTATCAAAGCCGTCTGGTCATGGTGGATGAAAGCAGTAGACGCAGACTGAATCTCCAAACATATACGCCATCAGACAGTTCTATGAATCCAAATAACAATCAAAAGCATCCACCTAACATTATGGAGGAAACTCTGCCAGATAAGAAACCACCTCAGCTTATAGTGTGCCAAGGCATTCATAAAAATCAGTTAGACGCACAACACAAGAATGGAAATTCTAAGAACACATACCATAAAACTGCAGTAAGGACTTCTCTACAGCACCACGAATCAGAAGGTATAGCTACTGACTCATGCTCATCAAACTGGACAAGTCAGCAAACGAGCAATCACGATGGTGACAGTGAAGAGTATTCATTGACAGATGAGAGTAGAGAGCTGAATGTCAGTTGGAGTAGGAGCAGTGAAAGTGGGGCTTCTCCTATGTCAGGCGGAACTGGGAGCCAGTTTAGCAGTTATACCAGCAACAGCAGTGGGGATGAGGTTTACTCAGCATCCACTAGTAGCAGAAAAAGTGAGTGGTATGCAAGACCCACATACTCTTCGTTGCAGTCCAAATCAAAGAAATCAGGTCCCAGCAGGAGGATCCACAAATCTAATAACATGAACCATCGGAAACAAAGTGGTATATGGAAGAGGCTGAAAGACAGACTGGCAATTATTTTGCACCACCACCACCACTACCACCACCACCACCATCCTAATCATGATGATTGTGGTAACGATCAGACAAGGATGAGGCACGACACCTCTTTACAAAAGCGCAAAGGGAAAGAGATTAATTTTAAGAGACAAGATGAGGTATGTGGGGAAAGGGCTGTTGAAAAGATGGGGAAATCTCTGATTCATGAAAAAGGTCGGCACCGTCATTTCTATGGGCTTATGGAAGGCCTATTGAGGCATGTTTGGCACTCAAAACCAGGGAAAGAAGCTGTGGGTCAGTCAGCTAAAGGCAAGTATAGCAGGAAAAAAACTTTGAACAAGTCCAACTGGCGGGAATTGCTGCAACACCATCGAAGAGCCAAGTTGCCTAATAAAACTCGCTTGAAACTTGGATTGGGTAAAAGTAGAGCCCATCTAAAAGCTCTTCCCAAGCTGAAATAGACTAATTTAGCTTTTCTACTATTTGTTATCTTCTAGTAACTATGGGTAACTAGAAGTAGATATGTGATCTTTAGAAAGTAGTTTCATGCCACATCAACTGTGGTTAGAAAAAGTGTACTGTGAACTTATAAAATGATAGAGATTGTGATTGCATATATATACACACCATGGATGGCTACTGCATTTACAAGAAAACATGTCTTGTACTTTCCAGGCAGATGTACGTTGAGACAATTATCTACTCCAACTTATGGTAAATCCTTTCATGTTGTGATGAAATTCCTTTTTTCTGTACTCTGAAATCATGTCTACGGTTATAATTGGATGAGTAATATCTACAGGAGGTATCACATGGAGACACTGATTTAATAAGTCATATAAATTGCATGTCAACATCCTTATTCTACCCAGTTAAAGTCAAAGTCCTTCAGTTTCATCAGCCACTTTTGTGTATCTTGTGAAACATAGGGTTTGGATGGCATCTTGTCCTGGCCATTTACATTATTAGACGCCAGATAATCAACCTTCTTTTCTTTGGCAAGAGCAGCTTGTCTGTTAGGGTGCCTCACCTTGAGTGACAGAAGACGGGATACTTCATGCAGCCCTCCCCACTTCTCCAATGCACGTGCAATGTCATAACGACCTGCAGCACATACAAACCTGTATTCTTGAGAACCTTTGATGTCTTAATGATTACAAACAATTTTTCACCATCTACACAAGAGAAGTGATCAGATGTAGTGTCAAACTACTGGCAATAGCCTGCTAGCTCTCAAATCAGAATATGTGTTTGAAAAGCTAAGCTGCTTTTCTTCTTTTTTCGTTTTGCTGTAAAACTGCTAAGTGGGACAAAATAAACAGTATGATACAGTCCTAAGTTTTCAATGACGAAGTCAACAATCTAAAAGAGGAGATATGTTTAGCACCTGCACGTTCGAAGGACTTTCTGCTGGGCATGAAAGATGGATCCATACCCCAATTCCTTTGGAATCGACTAATCTGCAAGACAAAATAAGTTATGTCCATGAAGATAGGATGTTTGTTAAAAAGCTGATATTTCATTGATGCACATTCCCTTCCACAATTTGGCTTCAAATGACAGATCAGAATAAACATGTTTTTCCTTCAGAATTATGTTGCCAAAAGGATGGGCGAGAAGAATAAAACAACAAACAACTACCGCTACAAGAATGAAGTCAATGCAAGGAACTAACCTCTTCTTGCAAATTTTCAAGATTATCCCAGTAACCTTTAGGTTTTCGGTGTTTGTATGCAAAGGAAAGATTCATTAATGATGCAATTCTCCTAAATCCACCCATGCGTGTAATTGCCTTCTCAATATCCACCCGCCCATGTTTCCTTAGTTGCTTTCTCATGGGCATAAATCCTTCCTGCCCGTGTTCAGAAATGAAATTCAAGAGCTCAGATTTAAGAACTTCAATGTCCCTCTGCAAGCCTGGGACCTTAGGTCTTTGTCTAGATAAACTTGAGATGCAATCAGAATCCTTTTCTTCCACACTAAAATTGTAAGAGCTGCTGTTGTTGCTTGATAAAGCTGTCTGTCCCCCTGAATAATTGTCATTGCTGAGTGTGTCCTGATGATTTTTAGACTCTCTTTTTTCTATGTAATCTCGAATAGCACACAAGTTCGAAGGGAGATCTTCATAAATGACCTACAATATTAGAAACTTCATTGAGAAAAGTTTGCTTCAAATGCTAATGCTACATTTCAAATTACTTCTACCCCACAAAGCCAACCAAAATTAAGACCTACCTCATTTCAACTCAATTTGAAGGGTGCAATTACTATTTATGGTTTAGAATTATACAGAAATCATTCTACTTTCCAGACAGGTTCAGAATAAATACTTGTAAAGCCCTTGGACGGGTATGTTCTAGGTGCTATATTAAACGAAAACCAGAGGATTTATGTCACAGACATTGTATTTTGAACCTTGAATCAGAGCGCAAGGACATAAAATGGAATTGGCCAAAGGATTTATAAAATTGAGGATGAATTAATTAAAAAGAAAAGAAAATGACTGTTCTCATGACAATTTCAGAAAATTGATAATCTTCTTAAGACAATTTTCAAAGTAACCAGACTTGGCATGTTGATAATGGGTCCATGTTTCCAGACACCTTTATTGATTTCTCCAAAAACAATATTGCATTAATTTACGCATAGAAATTAAAAAAGCAGTTGAAGTTTCATAGTTGGGACGAACATTGGCAATGAGTACAAACCTCTTCCATGATAGCTTCGGAAAGAAAGGAGTTTTTATGCATTTTTGATTCCACTGAGTACTTTAGCAATGTGTGGTGACTACCTAATTTCTCTAGGATCCATTTTCCTCTAAATGCATCAAAGTCTCCTTCCACCTGCTCAAATCTGATCTCTTGTTCAAGATGCTCGCACAAATCAAGGACAACACGTGCATGGAGAACCATATACAATAAACCCTTGCATCCTTCCTGGACTATCAATGTATAAGATTTTTCCAGAATTTTGAAACATATATGAATTAATAAAAACAAGATTGACTAAATTGTTTGCAGAAATGTAACATAATCGAAGGATCGAGAGATCCAAATAACATATTTGGGAAAAAAAAAAAAGGGAAATTCAATTTTGAGAAAACTTGAATGTTTTTTCTCCATTATCTCTATCTCTAGCTTTGCTATTATAAAATATGAAAATATTTCTTGGAACTTTTGGCATACCTGCGATAAACCCAATTTATAATTATTAAATACTAAAAAAGAAGGCATGATTGGACTTTATTATAGTTTGAATACAACAACAAATTTCCTTTTCTATCTCAAACTATTCTCAGAAGAAGGCAATTTATATTTTTCCTATCATAATTTTTTTAATACATTGAATTCTGAATTAAAATCAAATTGGTATAAAACTAGAGTTTGAAAGCCTCCAACAATATGAACTTATGAGCATACAATGGACTTCATATGAGAGAAACATGGTCAATTAAAATTGACCATTCTATAGAGCCTTAGGCTTATGATATTTCTTCTAATTTCTTACCAATTATCTTATTCTTATTGCAATCATACTAATTAAAAATAAAACTACCCATAGTTAATTAACAAAATTAAAATACATGTCGATTAGAACTATATCTTTGTAGTTAAAATTTAAAATTTTGTTTTAATTAGGTAGTTTGAAAACCCAAAAAAAATTTAGAACAACAGAGCAAGACATGAAAATACCATCTCTAACCATGAACATAACTTTCAAAAATTAAATTTAAAACTTACCATAAGAAAAATATTTTAGTTTCAAATTATTTCTCTTCCTTCAAGTATATGTTGCAATTTCAATCACTTTTAAATGATCATAACCTTTTATAATTACAAATATACCATACATGCAAACTGAATAAATTGATTACAAAACATTTTTCATAAATTCTAATTGATCTATGTAGTTTACTTTACAATTTCTTTTTGAAGCAATCATTTCAAAAGAAAATAATCTAACCAATTAGGCCATCAATTAATTTAACAATTTTGTACTCTATACTAATAATTTTCATAGTTCTAACAAAATCATTCTATATAAGATGATTTATGAGAGTAAAAAAATCTAAACAAAAATGCATAATGAGTTTATATAGGTAAATCCACAGCTCTCTTATAATGCTTTTACTTCTTTTGAGTTTGAAAAATTCACCTTCACTAAGCATACAAGTTAAAATTAAATTTTTTAAGAAAATATATTTATAAGAGAACCTGTATTCCTTTGAACAATTTCTAAATAAATATTTAGACAACAAACCTCCTCAATCTATATAGATATCAATCTCTTTAATTTGGCACTTACATCCATGCAAACATCTATTATTTAACTTGGTCTAGTTTCACTTTTAATCATTTAAAATATGGGTCTAACATTGTGTATATAGCATTTCTCAAATATTAACAAACATAGTCTAAGTTTCACATGAATATTTTATTCACCAAAAAATTCACATGCTTGGAGTTAATTTAGGGATTTCCATGAACTAAGTGGAAAATTACTAATGTCAACATATCCATTTGTAAATCAACTTTTACTCATTCTCCTTAAAAAATAATAAATATGCAGAAAAAATAAGCTAAAAATATACTATATATAACTTTTCAATACTATTTTAATACATCTACAATGCTTTTCTCCATAGTATATCGTGTTACAAATTTTTAAAGTATTTCATTAGATAAATTAAAAATTCAGTTAATTATTGAATATTGACCAACTCTATTGTAAATTATTGTGAGATAAATATAGTATATTTCTAATTATTTATGACTCAATAAGTGCTTTAAAAATTATTTTACTACTAAAATCATTGATTGTAAATTAGACAATTTAATTTGTTTCTCCAAAGTCTAATATCATTGCATATTATACAAGGACTAGTTAAATAAAATGATTCAACTTAAGATACAATTAAATTTATTTAAATGTAGAATGTATATGGGAAAAATTCCCTTTTTTAGTATTAGTTGTGCCCTAGAAAAGAGAGAGAAAGAGAAAACAAAACTAAAATTGGAACTCTTTGGTTCAAGTTAAATCTCACAATAGAATTCTTCATCAATTACAAATTTCAGTGAATTTCTTTTACTCTCATTCCTTCCCAATTTTCAATGTTATTTAGAAACAAATATTAGAAAGTTGATTTGGGGACAAATTTTAGCATTTTTTTTTTCACAAAAACTACCAATAGAGAAATCCACGTTAGCAATCATTCATCATTTTAGGAAAATCTTCAAATTCAGAAGTTCAATATATCACACATGTATTGGAAAATTACTATATGTAAACTACAAACTCATATTTCAAAGGGCCACACTGAAAGTGAGTCAAGCAGCATGATTAAGAATGCAATTTGGCCTTTATATTAATGTAATATATCATGAGTAGTATGCAAGAATTCTTTTAAGGTTATGAAAAATCAAAGTTAAAAATTTTTTAAAGCAAATTTTGTTCTCATGGCTTATATTTGCTCAAAATATCTAAGAATGCGTGGAATTCATTGTGCAAACATTTCAGTAGTTGTTTTCAACATTACCTTTATTTTCTTAAAATACTTAATTAATGTTAAATTATTTAGATTTATATTAGCAACTTAAAATATAAACAATAGAAAAAAGAAACAAAATACTATTGCAGTTTTGTTTATAACTTCATTGGATTCTTAGTGTCTAGTTCAAGAGAAGAAAAAGGTGTAATTAACAACTTAACTTTTAAGTGAAGAGAAGAGATGGTAGTTCAAGTAGAAAAATGAAAAGAATTATGGGAAACAAAACAACATCTAGAATCTTCATTGTCAAATGAAAAAAATTAATGCAATAAGAGATCTAAATAATGATAGTTTAAAGAGTAAGAATTTACCTAGTTAGACAATACTTCATTTTTAGATATTCAATAATTTTGTTTCTTTAGATACTTATTTTCAATCACTTGTATCGGTCAATTTGTTTCCTCAATAGTAGCCATAAGATATTTTAAATGTTTACTCGATTAAATTCATCGTACAATGGTTAAGGAAGGCAATATTTTTTATATTTTTGCAAATAAATCATTAGGGGTAGGATAATTATTTGGAATATAACAAAACTTTGTTAAAATAATGCTTGTAATTAAAAATAAAAATATAATAGCAATGATAATTAAATTTAATTTATGTGCAACACTTCGATATGTGCTCTTCAAACAGGTGAATCAGTTGACCCTGTACCCTTATCATCCCCTATTTCACATCATTGTTGGGAGCTAAAAATCTAGGTCCAAAATATTGACCTTGGTTCAACTCTTTAAAATTTAGCCGTTAAGGTAGTTTAGTTGCTAGCTGATAAATCATGTAGCAATGCCTAAGATTAGATGACTGATCAGGTTACTAATTTGCTTAAGTGAGGCACCCGTCTAAGTCCCAAAGGTGGTGATTGGTATACAGGAATGGAATTAGATGGGATGGAATGACTTTAGGAATGAAACAAAGTTGGGAAAGGAATTATACTAATATAATTTTTCCTATGATTGGTATATACAAGGAATGAGAAAGAAATAAAATCATCATTCCTTCTTGATTTCATTTTAATGATTGGTAAATAGAAATGACCAGTAAGAATGGAATGAATTTTTTAAATGATCAAATTATTCTTTTGTAAAAAATTATTAAAATAAAAGTATTTATTGGTAAAATATTTTTTATACATTACCATAGATTTTTTTTTTTTGGAGTAAATCTATAATTATGCAGTTTTAATATCACTTTTAATGTTATTCGGATTACATTAGTAAATATATTTATTTCATATATGAACAACAAGTTATTTACATTTACACACCAAAAAAAAAAAGTATAAATACAATTCTTTTAAAATTATTATTTTTAAAATTATAATTTAGCAAGCTCTTTTGAATTTTTTTGATAAAATATAATTAAAAAATTATAAAATACTTTCAACTAGAGTGCTTAACTTTTTTGTGATAAGGTTAAAACGATTTATTGTACTTTTTTATAAGTTTAATTTAAAGAGTTGTTGATTGAATCGATAACTCTTCATTTATTAGTTTTGTATGTATTTTTTAATCATTCAAAGATAGGCGGATATAAATAATATTTTAAACTATATGTATTTCATTAACATGAAAAAAGTTAATGATACTTCTACTTTTTTTATTACAAAAATTGAGCTGCGTATAATTAAATTTTATTATTTATTATTTTTATTTTTACAATAGTTTATAATAATATAATAATTTCTATAATATTACTAAAAATATATGAATAAAATAATAATTAAACAAAATCACATAGTAGTCAAATAAGTTGGACTATAATATCAAATATTTACAAAGTGAAGATTTCTTTCCTTAAATATAAAAGTATTTTGTTAAATTTAGAGTGTAATTTTGCTAATATATATATATATATATATGTTTATTCCTGATAGATTGGAAATAACTAAACCCATGGGGGTGGAAAAGAATGGCTAAACCCACTCTTTTTTTTTTTTTTATTTATATACACGCGTATCAGGAGTTCGTTAGGATTCGAACTCTTAACCTCCTACATTATGTGGGAGATTTATGCCGTTGGGCCATAGGCCACTCGGCAAATCCATCCTTTTGGGCATGGGGATTCCAATGGGAATGGGCATTCCCATATCTAAATTATACCAATCATGGGTTTGGGAATGGACTTGGGAATGCCCATTCCATTCCCACTCCATTCCTACGTACCCATCATACCATAAAAGAATTTTCATCTACCAAGTGCATCATCAAATTCCCAAGCTTTCTTATTGATGTGTCAGCAAGGGAAAGAAAAACAAACCTCTTGTAATTAATCAAATATTGCTGGATGAAAGAGTCATTTTTTAATTCTTCACCTACATTGACTAACATACTTGACTTCAGTTATCTTATAGCAGATTGTTATAGGTTCTTTACACACCAAGATAAAATATTGAGGTCAACATCTTTCTGATGTACAGGAAAGCTCAATTCTGATTTATATTCAAGTTTTACAATTTCATCACTAATTTTTCCCATGCTTTATGAGCAACATAGTTCCTATTAACACTCTCAATTTCTTACGGCATATTCCCATGCAATGGAAACTCTCTTTGTGATCTTGTCATCCTAAAGGAAAACGAACTAGTGAGTATTCACAGAGGAATCTTTGTCTGAAAAAAGAAGTACAGGAATCAATTATAATGCAAGTGATGAAATTCTTTCATTAAAATTCTCTCTTGCATAAGCATTTATCAAATCTACATGCTAGTCCATGCACCTTCCAATGGAATCAATGGCTAGGTCAGTTAATTATTTCATTTGTAGTATCTTTCAAGGCAGCAACAATACTATTGTTGCTCATCCATCCATATCAAGTATAAAAAAGGACTTACGAAGCAAAGACTAACTACATTTCAAGTCAGTGAAATTAATAAATATGCCCTTCTTCTTGTCAAGATCACCATAATCTCATAACTAAGGAAGATGATATTTGTACCTGGAGAATGCGAACTTTATGGTTTTCTCGGAATAAAACCTTGCTGATAGCTAAATTTGGAACTATCCTGCAGTAGTTCAAAAGACAAGATCATAAAATTCTTGTAAAAAAACACAGAAGAATAAGGTGCTTAGCCAATCCTGAAAATAAGCTTATGCATCAGAAACCAAAAAACGGATATATAAACTGAAAGACAAGCACAAATCTACTCTCATTCGCAAATTTCAAACACACGTCTCTGATACATGCATATTAGTCTTGCAAGAATAGAAAGCTTTCATGATTTTAATTCGAAGAGGTTCTATATGTCACTCAATCAGTAGACAAGAAAAGATTAACCTGATGAAAAACATGTTAAGAATTTAGAATACATAGATTTTCAGTCAATGGCACAGAATCAGGTCTGGACACCTACTCAGGAAGACTCTCATAAGCTGTGAGAATATTCCACACTTCGCGAACAGGAGCTTTTACTGTTATGCTGGCAACAACACAACGATGAACACCACCATTTTCCTTCAGCCCAAAATGAACTCATCAGATAACTAAACAAACTGAAATGGCTTTCCCGGAGAAATGCAAGTTACAGAGTAGAGTTGATCAGTTACCAATAAGCCATCAAATCTACGGAGGTGAACTTCGTCCACCCCACATGGCCTGTCAAGTGGACAAGATTTCCCGAAGATTCCCCAGTTACTGTTTAACTCACCAGTGGAAGGGGATAAAGGACCGAAAGTAGCTTTCACAAATTTTTCCTTGATATTTCCAGTAGTAACTTTATTCTTCAATGCTGTGGCTGCTTCAATTTCGACGCTTCCAAGAGAAAGAGAATGCAAAGGTGATGTATTCAAGGAAGCTTGAGAGACTATATTTTGGTTTCCCTCAAATTTGCTCTCAGATCTGCATGCTAAAGCTTGAAGATTCACAGGAAGATCCGATCTGATAATCCTCTCCAGAAATATTGCAGGGAAGTTGAACCTTGGTATAACATTCAATTCATAACCCAATATTGTCGTTGGGGACCTACAAAATGGAAAAATTGAAGAAAACAAAATTCGAAACAAGAAAAGAGTAATAAAATTTACTTCCAGTTCTACCATAACTTAATTTATTTGAACAGTAATAAAAGAAGCAGATTGATCATGTATTAGCTCATGATGCTGTGTTCCATGATTAATTATATTTATATGGTAATATCAGTGTGAGAGATTTCTATCAGCAAAATAGAGAGAAAAATAATAGCAGTCTGACTTCTATGCCTCGAGATCTCCAGACCAGTAAAGTTTCCATTTCGTTTTTGTCAGCAGTCAAAAACTAAAATTTAGTGTGCTATTCAATGAGTAATTCCTGAATGAAGGAAAGAACTGTCTCCAGATACATACTGAAGTTTGTTAGAGAACAGAGACAGATAATGTGCTGCTATAAGAGATAATTAGCAGAGACGCTATAAAAGATAATTAGAAAGACAAATTTCTTCATTGAAGCATTTGAAACTTTCTTTCCCTATTGCTACAGAAGTCCATCTGAGGTTGGACTTGGCCTTTGACATGCATGGATGATACATTCTCTGTGAGTTAGAATATATGTTCGATCCTCCATCAAAGTGCCACATTCTATGTTCAATAAAACAACACATGGCTATACATCTAGATATCTGGCTAATGAATCAGTAGAAATAGGTTGGCTAGCATCATAAATACTGTGAAGAGTCATATATAGTGGATACCATTAATTTAAATTGTAATGATAGTGTGCTAGACCAGTAGTCAAGGAGGATAAAATGGGAAGAATATGCAAGACGTGAGAATATGATTGAACAATTTTAGTAACTTCGAAAAAGAGCATATCCAGAATGAATTTCTCCTGCCTTTTTCACACCGTTGTCTTAGTTGGAGGACTGAATACATGGGAACTGCTGGCCAGAATACGAATTTTTGACTTTTCAGCATTTAGTCTATTGAACTAGAACGTCATATCAAGAATACAACATTTTAGGTATGAAACAAACGGAATCATGCTTAAATCACAAACTTTGATTATGTGGTCATGAAGGCCCAAAATGCAGATTAAAAGGAGTAAGTATCATACCCCTTCTGGGACTTCACCAACCATTTGCCTTCAAATTTCTTGAAATCTCCATCAACCATAGAAAAGTGGAGTTCACGATCATTCTCCTGAATTAATAGATATTGTAAAATTACAGAGGAAGCAAAAAAGAGATGGAAAAGAAAATACATACATTCACATCTCACAAAGCATGCACACGCTCACACATTTGTACATACTTTTCATACCAGCAGAGGTAAATGCATCATATAAAACAGTCACATAATACTAGCTTCCGCCAACAGATTCTCGTCATTTGCGAAATCTTTTTTATGTAAAGATTCTTACCAAGTACACTTACAAATAACCACAGGCAATACTAAATTCACTTTATTTGAATTAAAATTACTTACAGAGTTGGGAAATTCTTGAAGATCCAACACAACACGAGCTTCTATATGCCAATACAATGCCCTTTGCAGGCCTCTTTGCTCCAACCATATCCTCCCTCGATGCGGACAAGGAATTCTCCCACTGACACAAAATTGGACCAGAAAACGCATCATAACAAACAGCATCAGTTGAATAATACTAACTTAAATTCTTTCCACACAATCACGAAAAAATGCTAAAATTTACTCGATTTCCAAATCCTAAGGTAGCACATGATGCTCAAAACTGAAATTTGAATTCTTTTACAACAATGTAGTTTAATTCAATCAGTATTCTTGGAAATATGATGTAGAATCTAGCACTAAAATCAGAAAGAAAGCCCGAAGAAGAGAAGAAAACAAAAGCTTTATCTACTCCTTGGAGATTAACTACTTTTACCTGCTAACAAGATTTGGGATGAAATCAGCAAGCCTTTCATAGTCAGTGAGAGCATTCCAGACGGATTCAACATCAGCATTAACTGATATCTCAGCTTTTATTCTACGTTCCCTCCAAGATATCACTTCCACTTCACACTTGATCTTTCTTTCTCCTATAACCACCACTTCTTCTCCTACTTCTTCTTTATGTTCTTCTTTTTCTTCTTCTACCTTTTTCTTGTTCTGGGTTCTGTCTTTCACAAGATTATGATTCCCATTTGAGAACGGAATAATCTTGGAAGCCCATTTCGGCGTTTCTGCACTGGCAAATGAGGAGAAGGCTATGCATGTGTTGCCTAGAGAAGAATACTTGTGCTGGTGGAAAGGAGCAAAATTTTGTTTGTGGGCTTTCTTCAGAGTGTAGCTGAAACTCTGTGATGGAGTGTAATTTGCAGGCTTAGTGGCGATCATTGAGGCTCTCTCTGTCTTGCCCCCTCTCTGGGTGCGCGTGCGTTTTCAACTGTAATCAAATGGGAAGGAGGGTGTGTGCGGGTGTTTCAACTGTAGTTGATGGGTTAGCTTAGATTTTTTTATTTTTTATT
>JACGDI010005625.1:544484-563845 GCA_014898725.1 Jacaranda copaia | reverse complement strand
TTGTATTTCATTGCCCTCAAATTGTACTCAATTTGGCTGTCCAATTTCGATGGAAACTAGGCATATTATACTTCAATGCAACATAGTTTATACATTATTTGTTCTACGTTTATACTTCATTTCTCGCGAATTGTACTCAATTCATTGTTTGTTTGTTCCATGTTTATACTTCATTTTTCTAAAATTGTACTCAATTCATTGTCCAATTTCAATTGAAAATATTATAAACACTTGATGGAAAACTACACTTATTTACAAAATAATAATATATACAAAGTATGCTTCAATTTACATACGTATTTATATATAAATTTTGATTCAAATCTTAGCATTTTCACAACTTAATATTGTATATGGCATTGTCGCAAGATATTTATCCATATCAATTGTTCTAGCAGTCCTCCAAAACTCGAGGGTGTCTCTAGCAAATCTTTCTGCCCAAAGGCACACATAGACACCACAATCCATTGCACCCTTGTGCTGTCTACTTTTTTGTTTTTGCCTTATGTATTCATCCACACGACACCCCAATGAAAATTTCAAGTACCAAGAATAGAATGAAGCCTACAAAAATATTGATAAGTTGTTGGCTCCCTATTTTATGAAGAAATCATAGGGAAAAGAAGCAAACTTACAATGGTAGTAACTGTCAATTTGTATTTGGCAGCCATTATTGAATTTATGTACAAGAAAAAATGAGTCGAGGTATTGAGTACAACCAAACACCAGTGATGGGGCCGACAGATCAATAGGATTATGTAATAACACTACTTTACAACATCCAATGTGAGGTCTTCCAAATCTTTACGAGTGAAGGAGTTAAGTGTAGATATCAACTCCACAAATTCTTCATCTGTAATATCTTTCATGTTGCATCCCTCGAGTCTGTCTAATGTATTAGCCTATGAGATATAAAATAAATGGTTAGACTCATTGGAAATGTGAACTAAATTAAGTTAGGAAACCACCACATATATGTGATATTGTGGATGTAAATCAAACCTTGTGGTGACACTTATTGCCGAAAGATGTAGCAGTTTATTATGTTACCGGTAAGTTCTCCTCTAAATAAGAGCTCACAAAAGTTTCTTCTATCTAAAAATTGACTTGCTCTCTCTCAGATAGTCACCCAACACAATTGTTCATTGTTAGTTCAGATACCAATTTATCCAAAAAAAAAGAAAAAAAAATAATAAGCAAATTTTGTTACCTCAATTATCTCTTTTGGCAAAGTTATCAATGACATTTCGCTCTTCTACTGGAATAAGAGTATGAACTCTATAATCAGTCCTTCCTTTATAGGGATTAAGCGCTTCAATCTTTGGGTTGGCTAGTTCATCTGCCACCTGGATTGGGCTGATATCTTTGGTCTCCTATAGCACAAAACACAGTACATTAGGTACAAAGTATCAAATATTGAAGTACAAAAGATTAACACATTAAGTACAAAATATCAACTATTGAAATATCCCCTATTAATGTACAAAATATAACCAACATGGAGTGTAAAACTCAAGCATATTAAGTGCAAAATATCAACTATTGAAGCATCCCCTATTGAAGTATAAAATATAACCAATATAGAGTACAAAACTCAAGCACATTAAGTACAAAGAATCAACTATTGAAGTATCCCCTATTGAAGTGCAAAATATGACCAACATGGAGTACAACATATTAGGTATAAAGTATCAACTATTAAGTACAAAAGATTAGCAAATGAAGTACAAATATCCTAATGTGAAGTACAAAAGATCAGCACATGAAGTAAAAATATCACTAACATGAAGTGCAAAAGATTAGCACATTAAGTACAAATATCACTAACATGAAGTATAAGATATCATCACATTAAGTACAAATATCAACCAATTAAGTATAAGACATCATTACATTTATTACAAACAGACAGTTTACAAATGAAATGCAAATAGCAAAAACTTAAAATATTAAGTAGTTGACAATACCTTATCTTCTTGTTCTTTATTTTTTTGTGCAGAAGGACGAGAATGATAGGTCTTTGTCACTTTTCTTGCTCTTTTGGCTGGTGTGGTGCTCGGGGGATTGAAAAAATCTGGAAAATTTTATTTTGGCTTCTTATCTTCTCGATTATGCATATTTATCACAATTGAGGACATGACATTTGCCACTTCAATCTCAAATTTCTCAAACTCAGCCACTTGAATTGGTACATAAACTTCTATTTTCAAAGGTTTGGGGGAATTTGAAGGATCATGATGGTGTTTTGTTCGACTTTCTTCATCCACCGTGTCTTAAGATTCATCTCCTTTTTTCTGTGCATCATCTACCAAATCAAGCCCCCTCTCATGTATATCCTCACCAGCTTTCTCTTCAAGCTCCTCTCTATCAGTCCTGTCCTAAACTAGATGCTTCTCCTCACGTTGCTCCTTCATTACCATCATATCGAATAAAGCAATTTTTTCTTTCATTAATTTAATTTCTTCAACTTTCGTTGCAATAATTGCTTCATATATTATATGATCACAAACATGGACTTCACTAATAACAGTACCGACAACCTTTGATTTCTTGCACAAAGTTGCCAATTCTAACTCCTTTAGAGCAAGGTTGAGGGCTACGACCTATTACAATGACAATAATTATCATTCAAATTATTTTGCAAAAAGTTAACAATGAATTATTACAATTATTACCATTTCTACTATAACTTGTTTCAATTTATTCTCTATCTCCTCCACATTATGTGGGAATTTGCTACCCTTTCACTGGTAAAAGCGTGAAAACTCAAACAAACTAACCGGTGAAGTTAATAATGGGATGCATTCATAAACCCATGCCTGTCATTCATAAATCAAAAAATTATACTCACTGAAATATAAATATAATCAATGTTATTAGAAAAATGAAGCGAACACTTACCATCAAACTGATTGTGCACCCGTCGATGTACTTCTTTGTTCTTTCTCCACTTACTCCTAAATAGTTCTTCATATCTTGGACAAAAACATTGTATGCAGCTATGCCCCATGAATACAAACCAACTCTAGACAAATTATCCAATAATTAGATGTTGGAAATAGAAAACAATTAAAAATAAAAAGTATGCACAACCTACAAAAATTATTTAAGTCCTCCTCACTATCCTTATATACATACTCCTCAAACTTTTTTGCTATTTCATATCTAGTTATATTCTGCAACGTTCCAGAAAAAAGGCTCTCAAAGGTTGAAGGCTTTATCTTCAATGTTAAATCAATAGATTACCCCACATATGGCAACCATAAAGCCATAGAAAATTAGTTGCAGAAAAAAGAATCTCAACCCCCTCCAAAAAATGAAATGACAATTGTTTTGGGTCAAACCTCCTAAGTATAGCTTCAAGCTGAATGAAGCTTGAACTTAACTTAGGCATCTCTATGTACATATTGAAATGGGTCTTCTCCAATGCATCAAAATGTTTTGACGCCATCTTAGACTTCACAATCTCCAATTTACTCTGAAAAAATTGGGGGAAGCAGTAAGAGCAGACCTCATAATGTATTGGCTTTGCTACAATTAGATAAGAAAAATTAGTATATAAGAAGATTAGAAACTAATTCTTTTAGAAAATATGTATTGAAAACTTGAATGTTTTGTACTACAGATGCTTCTAAAATATACTTTAAAAACATATAATATATACTACATTTTTAGTTGATGTATACTTCAAGGTTGAATGTTTTATACTATAATTGCTTCTAAAATATACTATATATACACAGATTATATACTACACTTTTATTTAATGTATACTACAGGCTTAAATATTTTATATTACGACTGCTTCAAAAATGTGCTTCAGATACAAAGATTATATACTATACTTTCATTTAATATATATTGTAGGCTTGAATATTTTTGTACTACATATGCTTCTAAAATGTACTGCAGCTATACAAATAATATACTACAATATTGCCTAATGTGTACTGCAAGTTTGAATATTTTATATTACATTTGCTTCAAAAATGTACTGCAGCTACACAGATTATATACTACAATTTTTGCCTAATGTGTACCGCAAGTTTGAATGTTTTATACTATATTTACTTCTAAAATGTATTACAGTTACAAGATTATATGCTACACTTTTGCCTAATGTGTACTGCATGCTTGGATATTTTGTACTACAGATAATACACTACCACTTTTAAATAATTTACTATATAATTTCACCATATAGTTTCAGGTAAAAAGAAGTATAAACCCCAAAAAGGTGAAGTCTAACTTTCATACACTTCAAGTACAAATCAGAAACTTCCCATTTCATAACAAAAATCATATGTATATCAAATGGGTTCAAGAGTTTAATGACTAAAAGAGGAATAAAAAACCCTAATTATGAGAAAATAGACAAGAAATAAGTGTAACACAGAAAAATCACAACTATTTGAAATTGCAAATGCAGAAAACATACAGTTGCTTCTTTTTATAACTTATTTTTGTACTTTGCTTTTTTTTTTTGGCTGATCTTTTCCTTCCATTGTCACATAAATATGGCAAAAATTTTGGTGTCTTTTTTTTGCACTTCTTCTTCTCACTTCAATGGCAGAAGAATGGTTTCACACCCTTTTCTTTTGAAGAGATAAACGTATTTCTCTTATATTTTTATTATTTTTTTAGATACAATGGTATATAGGTCTTTCTAAATGATATAGGGAGTGATTCCTAAATTTTGTGAAAAAGATGAGAGTTTAGTGTGTAAAAATTCAAATAAGAACTGAACACTAAAGGAAAAGTACAGTTAGGAATTTTTTCTTAAATGTTTGTTATTTATAAGATTTCTATTTATACTTGCTATAGATATATTAGTTTTAGCAAATGGAGAAGTGATATATGTAAAATAATATGTTAAATATTAATTTAAAATTTTTATTTATTTCTTGAAATTTACTAAATTTAATTTCAAAAGATAAATAGTTAATTTTAATTAATATTTTAGTATTTATTTTATGGTAAAATCAAATATTGACAAGTGTCAAAGATGAAGTATCAATGTCTATAGACTAGTCAAATTAAAAATATCCTATATAATCTCTTGATATTTGATATTATCTTTTGATGTTTGATATTATCAAATCGAAAATATTTGATATTATCTTATCAAAGAGATAACCCTCAAAGAAGTTTAAGTCAATTTGGAAGTCTCTCATCAAGTGTCTATATAAAGGGGTGATCAAATCTCATTCCATACACAACACAAAATCCTAGCAAGTGAGAGAAATTTTGAAGGAGTCCAGCAATTCTCTCAAGTAAATTCACGGAGATCTATGTCATTCAAGGTATTTTTCACAAAACTCGTCATATTTTGGCATTTGATTCGAGATTAAGGTGCGAAGCCCTTGAATTTTTGTTATTTTTTTCAAATCAAATTCCAAAAAATCTATGGTGCTCTTCATAGAGCTCATATATTTTCGTGTTTGATTCAAGACTAAGATATGAAGCCCTCAAATTTACATTATTTTGTTCAAATCAAATTCAAGAAGATCCACAACATTCAAGGTGTTCTTCGGGGAGCTCATGTGTTTTTGGTGTTTGATTCGAAATTAAGGTGAGAGCCCTCGAATTGGCATTATTTCAAATTAAATTCAAAGAAATCCACAATGTTCAAAGCATTCTTAGTGAAGTTCATCAAATTTCAAGATTATATTTGGAAAAGAAGAATCGGAGGATTAGATTAGAGATTAAATCCACAATTGATAAGTTTGAATTTCATTTTATTTGTATAGGTTTTTTTCATCTTGTAATTTTATTTCTTGCAAACAAAGAAATTTGCACTTACACTTGCATGTTACATTTTCTTATATGTCTTTTTAACATTTCATGTACATAATTTTTTTTATTTTACATTATTGCAACATATTAACTAAAGTAAATGCATAGTTTAGCCTTGGAGGTAGAAACTTGTGCTTTATTCCATGTGAAATGCTAGGAAAATTTTGAAAACTCAAATTAGGAACAAAACTACTTCTCTCTCTCTCTCTCTCTCTCTCTCTCTCTCTCTCTCTCTCTCTCTCTCTCTCTCTCTCTCTCTCTCTCTCTCTGTATTACAAAATTTCTTACTAATGATTTATCAGGGTGGAGGAAGGGGGGAGAAGAAGAATAGCATTATTTTCTTCATAAGGTCAATAGCTATTTTCTTATTTTCTAAAATTTCATGAATAATCTAACCAGCAATCTCTAAATAAATTAAATTAGCTAACAAATATCAAAACTTTCATATGATATTCACATGTTTTGACAATGAGATATACATTGACAAGCATAAGCTATTACACACATGCATTAGCCAAATTTCCTTTTATTTATCACCAACTTCAATGTGCTACACTTACAAGCCAATGCAATGTGTGTTATAACAAAAAATAAGGCATTGAGTGAGAAAAAAAAAACAAAGTAGAGTATTTCACACTAGCCTACTTCTCGAGCAAAAAACCCAACTACGATGGCCAAACTCCAACAATTACACAAATTAGAATAAGCAAAGATGGCCAACAAAGAGAATCAAGTACAACAAACTAAGTACATGATTCAAGATTGAACTAGTACACTAGGTAGGTGGTTGAGCTAAACCAACCATGGATATAAAGCCATCCTAAAATAATCTACGAGTTACAAAGTCGAGTTAGACTAATCTGTTAGCAACAAAGTCGAGCTAAAATAATGTTTAGATATGAAACGGAGCTAACAACTATAAAGCTAGACCACCTAAAGCAATTAAAGATAAAGACAAAGATGGGAACCATGCTAGGGATGGTAATAAAACTCGAGCTAAAGCTAGAAATAAAGGTTGAGTTGAAGTTGGATACAAATCTCGAGTTGAAGTTGGGAATAATGGCAGAGCAGAAGCTAGAGATAAAGGTTGAGCTAAAGTTGGAAAGGAAGGTTGAGTTGAAGCCAAAATAAAGTTTGAACTAAAGCTGGAGATAAAGGCTAAGTTGACGCTGGAGATAAAGTGGGGATAAAGGATGAGCAAAAGCATCATCCAAGCTTAAGAAGCGACATGCAGTTGTGGAATCGTAAGATGTCATGATTAAGCGCTTATCACTAGGCTAAAAGTTATAGCTGCTAGCAAATGTGCAATTTTATTTCCTTATATATTTGAAAGAGCAAAGCAGCGTATAAGACTACAGTTGGCTTGAGGTAATTGCACCTTATAAGCACCCTAGGCTGGGTAATTAGTCCTCAAGTTAAAGGATGATGCAGATAATAAATCCAACATAAGAGATAGATGAACATGAACTACAATAGTTGTGGATTTCATAGGGATGAGCAATTACAACTTTTTGAAAATCATGTTTGATCCCTGCAAATGAGAAAAGAGAAACCTAAAATAGTGGGGGTCTAGCCTAGAAAATTGCTTATATATCTAGAAGAACTTTGTATTAAAATCAAGAGATTGACAATGTTTTTAGCAATAAAATAACATTTTGCTACTTTTTTGTTTTCTCTAAATTTCTATTAAATGTGCTTCAAAATTTAAGTGAAAACATTGAGAAAACAAAGGAAATGGTGCATGAAGGCAAGTTAAAACAGTGAATAAACTGCAAAAACAATAAGAAAATGAAAGAAATGATGTGTGGAGATATCAACCTATATGTTGATGAATGTAGAAAGTGCACACTAATGCACATGCAGCACATCTTCCACCAAGATGCAAGGCGACCCACACTTTGTCTCGCTTTATGCCATGGTGCAAGGTTGTACCCTAACATAAAGACTACTACCCTCTTCAAAATTTTTAGCTATTTTGCATGCCCAAACACAAATGACGTGTGCTAGGCATGTAATGTAGTGCCTAAACATCATATTTGGGCTAAAGTTCTTATCTAAGTCATTTTTTTTTATGTTTTTTGCATTTTTAAACTCTTCTAAAATTGTTTTGGATTATTTTAGGTGAGAATCATCAAAGGGAGATTAGATACAAGGGGATTGTGTGTTGTTGTGAGATTTGTGAGACTTGAACTTTGTACTTGGCACGTGATTTACATTTCAATAAATTTATCTCTTCATTTGTGGAGTAGGCACACAAACCACATTAAATGTTGTGTTTCTTTATTCAATTTTCTTTGCAAGTACTTTCAATTTAATATTTTACAAATTTGGCTTTCAACAAAATAGTATCAGAGATATTTTGTCCAAGATGTCTGTGATAAAAAAACATGGTAGAGAAATTTGATGGAAAGAATGACCTTAGGCTATGGAAGATGAAAATATATACCTCTCTGAGTTAGCAAGGTTTGTAAAGAGCGCTAAAGAAAAAAAATTTCTTGCTACAAACTCTTTTAGAGGAGGAGAAGGATAAGTTCATAGAGAAGGCTTCCAGTAGTTTGATTTTATCACTAGCAGATAACTACTGAAAATAGCAGCAAAAAGTACATAGGCAAGTTTATAATCAAAGTTGAAGAGTCTATACATGACGAAGTCACTCACAAATTAATTGTATTGAAATAATGACTCTACATCCTTCAAATAAAGGAATGTACATCTATTACACAACATCACAATTATTTCAATAAAGTAATATTGGACCTTGCTAATATAGATGTTTAAGTAGATGATGAGGATTAGATATTAATTCTTTTGTATTTTTTTTCTATATCCTTTGAGCACACAACGACTACTTGATTGTATAAGAAAAATAGTGGTTAAATGAAGCATATGAAAGTTACATTAAATTTGAAAGAATTGAGGAAAAATATCCTAAGAAGTAATAATAGTGAAAGCAATGAAGGTTTGATTGCTGAAGGGAGACCAAAAGAAAAGGAAAGCAGTAGAGGCTGACCTAAGTCCTGTGATGAGCATAAATCTAGTTAAAGGGCACTAACATGGAAAAGGGAAGACTTAGATGAATCTTCTAGTAAGGAATAGGATGATGTAGCTGCCATTGTTGAGGATGAGTTGACGGAGCACTTATTCTCAATGTTATTGGAAATCTTCTGAGTTTTGAGTTGATTTTGGATGGTGACTGCTCTTATCATTTTTTCCCATGAAAGAGTTGTTTATGACCTACAAAAAACATAATGGTGGTGAAGTTCTCATACAAAATGATGCATGTTGTAGAGTTGTTGGAGTCAACACAGTTATATCAAAATACATGATGAAATTGTGAAGATGTTCACATGCTTTATGTTCTTGTCTTGAAGAAAATTTTGATTTCTATAGGCATTTTTTATATGAATGGGTGTTAGTATAGGGTTCGAGATGGATTTCTACGCAATTTGAAGGTTGTAATGCTAATCATAAAAGGAGAGAAGAGAAAATAACCTTTATATCTTACAAGATAGTATAGTTTTTAATATTATTGTAGTTTCATCATCGCACATTAACAAAGATATTATGAGGTTGTGGTACATGTGGCTTAGGCATATAAGTGAGAGGGAAATATTAAAATTGAGCAATCAAGGTTTTGCTTTCTAGAAAAAAGATTAGAAAGTTGGACTTTTGTGAGTTGCATATGCTTATGAGGTGAAGTTCAACATAATAATTCACATGACTAAGTGTGCTTTGGATTACATCCATTTAGATCTTTGACGGCTTTCTCAAGTTCCTCTAAAGTTTGGTGTCAGGTACATGCTAATGTTTATTGATAACTTCTCAAGAAGAGTTTAGGTGTATATTTTGAAGCACAACAATGAGGTATTTGTAGCCTTCAAGCAATGAAAAACCTTGATTGAGAAGCAAAATAGGAAGGAGGTCAAATGCTTAACAAGTGATAATAGTTTGGAATTTTACAATAAGAAGTTCCAGGAGTTCTGTGATAAAAAAAAACCAATTGTGAGGCATTACACAGTCACATATACATGCAGTCGAAAAAGTCACAAAACAAGTGAACAAAATACTTTTGGAGAGAGCTAGATGCATGATCTTTAACACTGGGTTGTCTAAAGATTTCTAGGCTGAAGTTGTTAACACAACTAGCTACTTGGTGAATAGGTTAATATTAATTACTTTGGACTATTTGATACTAATCGATGTATAGTTGAGTTTTTCTGTTCATTATTCAATTCTAAGGGTATTTAGATTTAGATCTATACTCATGTTCTTGATGGGAAGCTTGAGCCAAGGTCTGAGAAGTGCATATTCATAGGCTATGCAAATATTGGAATAAAGGGTTATTGGTTATAGTCTACCGATAACAAGGGCTCCAAGTTGATAATTAATAAAGATGTGGCTTTAACGAGACTAGTATGTTAAAGAATGAGGAATAGGTAACAACAATCATAAGGTATTATGGAAAAGGTTAAGTTTGAAATTGACACTTTAGATGTTTTGAAAGAGAAGTTGATGGCATTAAATGAAGTTGGTAGGAGCACATTATCAAATAACAGCAAGGACATGTCACTATAGAACTATCTTTTGGCTTGCATTAGAGAGAAGAGACAGATTAAACTACCACAATAGTTGAGTATTCAAATATGGGGGATTATGCCCTAAGTTTGGTTGAGGAGCTTGTGGGAGATGGTCTAGTCATATACGGAGAGGCCATTTAACACCTAAATTCTAATAAGTAGATACCTACCATAAGTGAGGAGATAGAATCCCCATATAAGAATGGCACGTGGGGGCTAGTTATATACTTAAGGGTCATAAAATTGTTAAGTGTAAATGGATTCTCAAGAGGAAGAAAGAAATTTCAAGGGTTTGAGGTTGCTTTCTATAAGGTGTAATTAGTTGCGAAAGGGCTTTATGGAAAGAGAGAAGTTGACTTTCATGAAGTGTTCCCAGTAGTGAAACACATTTCTATTTGGGTGCTTCTTGTCATAGTTGCTTTATTTAATATGGAGATGGAGCAGATGGATATCAAGATGTCATTTTTGCATAGTTAATTAGAAGAGCAAATATACATAAGTCAACCAAAAGGATTCTTTGTTTTAGACGAAGCATATCATGCATGCCTTTTAAAGAGATCTTTGTATAAATTAAAACAGCCTGCTAAACAATTTAATATATTTATTGTTAAGATTTGGTGTATTAGGAGTTGATATGAGATAATTCAACAGGCCCAATCCAATTAGTTATCGACTTCAGAGAAGACTTCCAGGCCCATTTAGCATCTAGAGCCCAGTTACACTTCCAGACCCAGCTGGGCCAAGTCACTCAACTACAACCGCCAAGTCGAGCGGATAGCTCTCGAGCCTACCTGATGGGAGGCTTTAAGCTACTTAGTGCATTTAGTTATCTCTCTAGTCGACTACTTTGTATGATTGATCACAATCAACCAGAGTGCTCACTCCAACGCCAAATCATATTTCTACCATATTTAATGCACTGACAGTCAGCGTGTCTTTGCATTAATAGTGTGTGCCACCCTAGTATAGCCTCTGCCACCAACTCTATTAAGAGGCAGGCCTCCAGAGTACTATTTATGTAGAAAAGCAAAAAATAATGCCACCTAAAATAGTATATAATAGAGAAATAACCTACAACTCCCAGGCAAGGACAAAAGTCCTCTACACTTGAGAGGGGCATCTTAAACTTATCACCTACTTAGAGAAGGCTATAAATACCCCATTGCCAGCCACCCTCTAGGTATGCCATTTTATACTATACGCTCTTAATCTACTACTCGATTATCTCATTCGATCAGTACTAACTTGAGTGTTGGAGTGCCTTAGCTAGGGATATCTCAGCTAGTCTGACGTTTGCAATTGGTTGCAGATCTCAACCCAAGAAAATATTACTGTTGAATCATTCGACCGCCTTAGTCGAATTAGCCTAAACACAAACCTATTCACTAAAACAACTTTCAACCTCATTATTTTGACATCGTATGTGGGAAACTTAATATTACAACTGAAAAAATGGTAAACACTGGAGAGACGTATGTGAGAGAGAGGATAACAAAAGGTCAGCTTCTCCTCCTCCCTCTCAACCTCAACAAAGCCCTAACAAGTTGTAATGTTGACCATGCCTCAGCTAATGCAACTGATAAGTGAACAAATTTTTCGCAGATCTCAACTCAACTTTCAGCAGCATTGAATAAGCACACAACTGTGCTTACCTCAGCTGGTAATGCAACTCCACAATCACCACCCCCAAAAAAGAGGTCCCATCGAGATAGCCCTGATCACATAGAGTCCAAGTGCCTCCCAGTCCTAAATGTCTCCTTAAAGAGAGGGGGTAATCAGAGCTAAGGGAGGAGATTGCCAACTCTATAGACTATTACATTTGACCTAATTGAGCTCCACATGCGATAGGGTCAAACGTTCAAGATTAGACTAGCGCAAGGAGATGAGCGAATCAGCAGATCACACGGCTTGGCCTATTTGAGCCCTATAGTATGATAGGGCCTAACATATGAGGCTTTAGCTCGAACACAACAGACCTAAGCTGATTGAGAGAAATGGGAAGAAGTTTTCCACCAAGTGCAGTAGCCGAACAGATGCCTTGACGAGATCTTGAGAAAGAACACAGAAAGAGTGCCCAACCCAGAGGACCCCAATGGTCTCGACGAGAGAAAGGGTTGTTGTTTATTTAGGAAATTATCAATGAGCGCATTACCATTGATGCCAAGGTCTTGATCGAACTTCCATGGTATGACAACTTGGCTGACCCTAATGAGCACCTGATACAGTTTAAACATATGATGCAACTCATAGACATAATAATTACATCCACGTGAAGATGCTGGTGACCATTTTTTAGGGTATAGCGCATGACTGGTTTGTCAAGCTTGAACCTTGGTCAATATACTCCTACGATCCGCTTTGTGATAAGTTTCTGTACCAGTTTACCAATTGATGAAAGACGAAGCTCTTCCACACCGATCTCCATACTGTCAAGTATAATAAGGGAAATTCCCTCCATGATTTTTCATCAGATTCAACATGGAGGTACTAAAAATTGATAACCCCAAGATCAAATTCTTGATCGACATGCTGTTCTTAAGGTTTTAACATAAAGAATGTGCAAATACTTTGGTGCAAGAGTGCCTACGGTCGATGGAAGAGTTGCTCAACCTAGCAGAGAGATACATGATCTAGGAAGAGATGAACAAGTTAAAATTTGGCAACCCTAAGGTCGAGAAAAAGAAAAATAAAGAGAAAGATGACCAGAAGTAAAGGGATGGTCATCAATCTCCAATAAAGCACTTCCATGACTATACTTCACTCAACATCTCAAGGAGAGAGGTCTTATTTTCAATCCAGCATGACAACCTCCTTAAGAAATTAAGAAAGCCGATGGAAACTGAAGCAATGAAAAAATAAAAGAAATATTGCCACTTTCACAAATAGAGAGGTCATAACACAGATAATTACTTCAATCTCCAGGATGAAATTGAGAGGCTCATCAGGTAAAGCCATCTCAAGAAATACATGGCTAGCGATGCATAAACTGAAGGGGGTAAAATTGACTGGACTCCTCATAGAGAAAGATCAGTTGGCCTGAGGAGGGAAGATAAAGGAAGGAAACATGTCCTAGATGATCGCCCGTCCATTCGAGGAATGATTGACATAATTGTGGGGGGTCCCACTAAAGGGGACTCAAAGTCAGTGAAGAGATAAACATAAAGAAGGCTAGAATCGACCAAAACCTCCCTGGTTAAAATAATATTCCATTTATCCACCATTGCAGAGCCCATCTCTTTCACTAATGATGACTTGGCCTACCTTGAAGGCAAAAACATCGATCATAAAATTGATTGTCCTATGGTAGTCTTTGTTGAGATTGCCCACTTTGAAGTGAGGAAGATTCTAGTCAATAATGGCATCTCTGCCAACATCATTTTCCTCTCAATTCTAAAAAGAATAAACCTAGGCCAACAAAAATTCAAGCCCGTGCATACCCCTCTAGTTGGGTTTGGGAGGTCAGAAATTATTCGAGAGGGTTCCATCAATCTCTCTATATCAATTGGGGAGGTACCTTGAAGAAAATACTAATGATAAACTATTTGATCATCGATGCCCTATCTGCTTATAATGTTATAATTGATAGACCAACTCTCAATAATTTTCGTGCCATTGTATCAACCTATCACATAAAAATTAAATTCCCAACCCTGGCATGCTTAGGCGAGCTGCTATATAACATCAAGAAAGCTTGGTGGTGTTACACTATTTTGGTCTAGTCAAGCGAGTAGAGAACTTAACCGCAATTGAAGACCTCAAGAGATGCCCTTGTAGTGAAACCCGATGAGGGCCAAGTCAACAAGAAGAAAAAGTTGAAAAATACTAGAGTGGAGCTCGTTGGGGAGTTCAACATGGTCGAGTTGGAACCTAGAAACCCCGACAAGACTACCAGGACAGAACAGATATGGGCCCCCATATGAAATATCTCATGGTCAATTTTCTGTAGAGAAATATTGACATTTTTGCTTGAAAAGTATCTAATATCTAGGTAATCTAACCTAGTATAATCATTCACCACCTCAACATCAATCCCTTATACAAGCTGGTCAAGAAAAAAATGAGAGAACCTTCAATTTCGAGAGGACCTAGATCATCGAGAAGGAAGTCAGAAAACTCTTAGACGCAAGTTATATTGTAGAAATTCAATATCCATCTTACCTTTGTAATGTTGTACTCATCCCTAAGAATGAGGGACAATGGTGCATGTGTAATGATTTTGCCGATTTGAATAAAGCTTACCTTAAAGAACTTTACCACCTATCTCAAATAAATTTACTAATAGATTCCACGGCTGGTTGTGAATTGTTAAGTATGATGGATGCATTTCAAGGATATCACCAAATATTCATGGCCCCTAAAGACAGGGACAAAACCTCTTTTGTAGTCCCCAAAAGAGTTTACTGCTTTTTGGTCATGCCCTTTGGACTCAAAAATACTGAAGCAACCTACTAGAGACTGGTCAACTTTATGTTCAAAAATGAGATAGGCAAGTCTATGGAGGTTTATGTTGATGACATCATTGTCAAGACAGAGAAGGCTAAGGACCACTTGCTCGACCTTAATCACACTTTTGCCATATTGCAAACATTTTATCTAAAGTTAAATCTAAATAATTGTACGTTTGAGGTTCGAGGAGGCAAATTCTTAGGCTATATGGTCAGTCAACAGGGCATTGAGGCCAATTCACAAAAAATTCAAGCTATATTAGACATTGCTCCACCTCGAACAGTCAGAGATATACATCGACTGGTCAGGAGGATTATCATACTTGGGAGATTTATCATCTGTTTGGCCAATAAGAGCCTTCTTTTTTTCAAGATTCTCAAAAATGCCAAGAAGTTAGGTTTTCAGTAGAACAAACAGTGTGATTGGGCTTTAGTTGAATTAAAATAATACTTGTCCTCGCCCCCTATGCTTGCGAAGCCTGAACTTGAAGAGGTACTTCACATATATTTAGTTTTCTTGAACGCGTCGATTAGCTCAATATTAGTTTTGACCATGGATGAAAGCCATCAATCAATTTACTATTGCAATAAGGTGCCTGAAGGATTGGAACATAACTACTTGGAGATTGAGAAGTTTGCCCTAGCATTAGTCACGCCCATAAGCTACATCAATACTTTCAGTTTCATGCCATGATTACACTGACAAACCAGCCATTGAAGCAAGTACTCTCAAAGCCAAACATGTTAGGGAGGTTAATAAAATGGGCCATTGAGTTGAGAGAATTTGATATCACCGTTCAACATAGAATAGCTATCAAAGCACAAGTCTTGGCTGACTTCATTGTCGAGCGGGTTGATCATCCCAAAAAAAGTAGCAAAACTTCTCTTGCTTAGACTTTTCACATTGATGGATCATTGACCACATCAAGAGAGGGGGTAGGAATGGCTCTCCACTCTCCATTAATGGAGGAGTATGATTCTGCAATCAAACTTGACTATGCAATCACTAATAACGAGGATAAGTACGAACCCTCCTCACTGGGATGAGAATGGCACTCAATCAAGAAGTCAAGCACTTGGCTGCGATCATAGACTCCCAATTGATAATAAAATAGGTCGAAGGAGGCCAAGGACTCGATAATGAGCTAGTACTTGGTAGAGGATAGAAAATTATAGCAGTCATTCAAAAAATTCACTCTCAATTAGGCACCTTGATCTGAGAAAGAGCGCATAAATGCCCTGTACAAATTTATGAACTCGACCAGAGGCACAAGAGGCAGGATAATAACTTTTTTGATTATTGGTAAACTGTCGATTGGCCCTTTCGAGGAGAATTTGGTAGGAAGCATTGAGGAGACAGTTTCTTCATGGTAAGATCCTATAAAGCTCTACTTTAGTCATGGCACAGTCCCTAAAGACAAAAATGAGGCTCGTCAGCTTTGAGGACAAGTTGTCAAGTTTGCACTCAATGAACATAACCAGCTCTGTAAGAGATCAATCTCTGGACCGCCCCTAAGGTGCTTAGACCCTCACCAAGCTCATGAGGTCTTATAAAATATCCACGCAGGCATGTGCAGGAACTATTCAGGAGCAAGATCCCTTGCTCATAAAATGACCAGGTATGGATACTTTTGGCCGATCCCACTTAATGAAGTTATTGACTTTGCGCGAAAGTGTCCATCATGCCAAGTCCACTTGAACCTCCTACATCAACCCGCTACACCCATGGTTAATGTTCAGATCTCTTAGCCATTCAACCAGTAGGGGATCAATATTCTGGGTTCATTACCAAAGACAATAGGTTAGTGAAAGTTCATAATTGTGGTAATTGAGTACTTTTCACCAAATGAGTCGAGGCTAAAGTTGCACTAAAAATAACTAACACAGCCATCAAAAGTTTTATTTGGAAAAACATCATCTATCATTTTAGTTTACCTAAGATTCTCATTTCGAACAACGAGACACAATTCCAGAGCAAAAATACTCAAAGTTGGTGTGAGGCCCTAGGAATCACCTAACATTTTACCTCAGTAGGTAGCTCTCAATCGAATAGCCAGATGGAGGTAATGAACAAAATAATCCTTGACCACCTGAAAAATAGAATACAAAGGATAGGGTCAAGCTGGGCAGATGACCTCCCTGGGGTGTTATGGGCGTATAGGACCACTCCTTGTATAGCCACGGGTCATAACCCTTATAGTCTAGTGTATAGTTTTGAAGCAGTCATCCCCTTTAATCTTATACAACATACAGCTCAACTAATCCACTTCAACCCAATCAGAAACACCTCAAAAACGAAACTCAACCTGGAGATAATTGATGAGCAGAGATAAAAAACTTATAACACCATACAACACTATAGATCACAGATGGCAAAAAACTACAATAAAGGGGTAGGACGTACTATTTTAAGGTCGATGACCTTGTTCTCAAAAATATGGAAGTATCCAAGAATATCGGTAAACTTAACCTAAAATGGAGGAACCCTATACTGTCATAAAGTTATCAAAGCATAATGCCTATTAACTTACCAATGTTGATTGACATGAGCTCCCTTGCCCATAGAATTCCATCAACTTGAAGAAATGTTATGTATAAGAATGTGTTGTAATCATTTTTGTATTCGATGATATAAACAAAGTTTAGCAACACTACAATCATTCACTTGTACAGTGTTAGCTACATCTATCTCGCATAGCTCAAAATTTCAAGTCAACCCTGTAGTCAACCCAAAAGTAGCTACAAGCTGCCAAACTAAGTTTAATGTTAACCTTGTAATCGACCCAAGAGTGGCTTCACGCTACTAGTTCAAAGTTTTTCAACCCAAACTATGTGGTCAACCCCATAGTTGACCCAAAAGTGGCTTTATGCTGCCTAATTTTAGCTTCTCAACACTAAATATGCAGTCGACCTCACAATCGATCAACAAATCAACTCTGCCCTGCAAAATTAAGAAACCTCAAACTCGACCAGAGTAATGAAACTCAACTACAAAGTAGAGTGAAGTCTTAAAATAGAACGTCGAATGTATTTCAATGAGAATATGTGTATCTTTGCAAAAGTAACCTCAATTGATGATAAAGTTGTGCATTTTCTTGTTAATTAACTTGGTTATCAACCACACATTTGCGATAATACAGTTGCATTTGATAAGAAAATAGTAAAATTGATTGGATACACTTTGAGCATAATAACAATTGTATTTTATTAAATGAAATATTTACTATAATGCAAAGACAACCTTCATAAAAAAGAAAGAGGATTACAATAGTACAACATGTATACACTGGGCGACCTCAATCTTGGATAGTAGAAGCTTCAGCTTTGGCTCGACCCAGCTCCCTCCGCTTGACCTACTTGGGTATCCTCTTGAACGTCCTAGTAGGGCGCGAGCATCACTGACATGATGGGAAAAACTATTTGTGATGGCTGCAAAGGCCCTACCCCATCTCCAATAAAGTTAGTTGAGCACAACACATACTGGGTTACATCAACCTACCCATCCTTGATTTAGAAGGTAAAGTCGTCAACAATGGCAAACTCTCTTACCAGATCAACAAGCCTATTCTCATACTCAATCTATTTTGTTGAGTGATAGCCATGGGCTCGACGAAGCATTTATTGTATTATCCCTTTTTGCTCCTTTCTCAACTCAGCCTTATCGAGTTTAGGATAATGCTGTAGCTTTTCATCTAGAACCAAACTTATTCTATCTTTGTCCTCAGCCTGAAAGACATAGGCCAAGTGCTCAAGTTACTTGATTGTCTTTTTGAAGGCTATGCAAGCATCATCAATCGAGAAGACCATGCTCACATCTTGAAAAGCTGAGCTAATCATAAACTTGACATCAAAAAGAGCTATAGAGTGAATAGTGGTCGGGCCTCCTCAAGCGTAGCAGTACGATCAGCTAATTGACTAGAAGCGTAGCTTACTTGAAGGTCTAATTGAGCCTTTTTCAGCATGAAATTTATTTGGCTCCTTTCTTCCACGACCTCGACCAGCTATTGGTCTTTCATGTTGAGCTATTTTTGAAGGTTAGCTACCTCCTTGGTCAGCTGGTCGACCTAAACTTGGAAAGATTCAAGCTGAACTTTTAGGGTCTCTGGATCCCTTCTCTCCCATAGTTCTCCATGGTCAGCTAGAGCCAACTCTGACTTGTGGTAAAAATGGTACTAGAGTTGGTTTACCTAAAACAGAGGTTATCATTAAGCAGTGTAATCAGCTAAAGATAGCATTCGATGAGAAAATAATCAACCTCACACTTACCATGTTGTAGTGATAGACTAGAGCCTTGAGTGCCCCGATCTAGCTCAGGTCTATGAACTTTTGCTAGTCGGCGGCAAAGAGCCAGGCCACCATGCATTTGAGTGCACTAGCACCTATTATCCCTGATGATATGATCGAGCTCAAATTTATCATCTCCATGGTTGGGTTAATCCCGAACTGGGGTAACGGTAGCATAGGCATTTGAAATAAGACCCCATCATTACACCTGCTAAATAGGTCATAACCTATGGTGGCTTTCATTTGCCTTTATCGCCCA
>JACGDI010005625.1:480844-544384 GCA_014898725.1 Jacaranda copaia | reverse complement strand
AACTCAGAAAGGGATTAAGGGCTCTGAATGCAAGAATTGACCAGACCAGATTCAATAAAAGTGTAAAATGAATATTTTTACCATGCCTATTTATAGGCATTTGGACTTTGGAACCCAAACAGCAATAATACTTACACAATCGTCTTTTGGCACTTCATATACCTTAATATAACATATACGTTAAATACACCAAACCCTGGTCAATCATCAAAAACCCTAGTCGATAGTTCAAAAACCCTGATCAAAGGGCATAACCATCAATCAGCTGTTTACTCCCTGCTCCTTTCTATTGACAAGCTCAATTAGGACTGAAAATAAGGGAGACTCATGATATAGGATAGCCCAATGGGCCTAGCCCAATAAGTTATTGACTTCAAAAAGACTTTCAAGCCCACTTAACATCTGAAGCCCAGTTGCGCTTCCAGACCCAGTTGGGTCAAGTCAATCGACCACAACCACGAAGTCGAGTAGATAGCTCTTGACCTTACCTAATGGGAGGCTTCAAGCTACTTCGTACATTTAGCTATCTCTCTAGTCGACCACTTTGTATGATCGATCACAATCGATTAGAGTGCTTATTCCAATGTCAAATCATATCCCTGCCGCATTCATTGCTCTAACAATCAGCGTGCCTTCACATCAATTGTATGCACCACCCCAGTACCACCTCTACCATCAACTCTATCAAGATACGGGCCTTCAAAGTACTATTCACCCATGAAAGTAAGAGATGATGCCATCTAGAATAATACAGGATAGGAAAATAACCTACAACTCCCAATCAAGAACAAAAGCCATCTAAACTTGATAGAAGTATCTTAGACATATCACCCACCTGGAGAAAGCTATAAATATCCTATTACTAGCCACCCGTCAGGTATGCCATTTTATACTATATGCTCTTACTCTACTACTCGATTATCTCATTTGACTAGTACTAACTTGAGCATCAGAGTTTCTTAGTCGAGGGCATCTTGGCTAGTCTAACATTTGCAATTGGTTGTAGATCTCAGCCCAAAAAAATATTATTGTTGGATCATTCGACCTTCCTGGTCGAATTAACCCAAACATAATCTAATTCATTAAAACAGCTTTCAACCTCATCAGGAGTATTTATGATTGTTATTTATATTATAAAAGTGTAGTAGTAGTTTTCTTATTTGTTTGTTGCTTTATATAGATGACATGTTGATTGCCTCTAAAAATATGTGAGTTTATTAAAGGCTTAGTTGAATGAGGAGTTTGAGTTGATGGATTAGGCAAAACAAAGAGGATATTGGGCACTGAGATTATTCAAAATAAATATTCATGATTAGTGTACTTGTCTTAGGAGAAATACAATGATAAAGTACTAGAGCATTTTAGAATAGAAAAGTCCAAGTTGGTTATTATGCCACTTACAACTTATGTTAGCCTTTCAACAGGGTTATCACTAGGGAAAATTATACTTTAGTCCCACAATACTACTGCATTTTCACTATTGGTCCAAGAAAATCATGCCTCAACACTTAAGCGCCATTTTTAATAACTTTTTTCTCATATTTAGTCCTGTGCCCATTTTTTTGTTAACTTTGGACATAAATAGCCACGTGCTTTGCGCATGCCCGTTTAATAAGCTGAGTTGGAGAGGAAACAGTGACCTATATTCCACTTGGCCAAGAAACACAAAAAATTTAGCACCTTTCTCCTGCTTCCTCTCTAATCAGACACGCAGACCCACAGAATGAAAAACTCCACACTACTCCATACTAGAAAGCAAAAAAATAAGAAACCCAGCAATGAACATGTTTGAATTTTTAGAAACTTCATCAACACGCACGGTGGAATGTTACTGTGGTCGAACTGCACAATTGAAGACCTCGTGGGTGAATGATAATCTTGGGCGAAGGTTTCCTACTTGCTATTTGACGAAGGCAAGAGAATGATGTGGATTTTTCCTGTGGGTAGACTTACCAATGTACGCACGATCTACAATGATTATTCCTGGTCTATTACGCTGATTGAACAAGAAAGAAGATGAAATTGCTAGGCTACGAAGGAGAATGAAAATTACAAATGTGCTTCTACTATCTCCTGGTGCTTTTGCTTGCAATTTTTTTAAGGGACAATCTAGTTATGTGTAGGTGTATTAGGTAGTTTGGGCTTTATAATTATTATTATTTATTTTGGGTATTGTATGTGTTATGCATGTTAGAAGGTTAGAATGGAATGGATTATGGTATTTTTGCATTATACATCTGTATGTAGGTGTATAAGTTTGGTGGAAAATGTATATGATAATATGCCTATTAGAAAAGTAGAGTAATTTGGTTTACTTTAGTTCACTTCAATGTCGATGCCAAATTGGTTTAGTCTGGTTCATTTCAATGCCAATTTGAAATTGCCAATTTAGTTTAGTTTGGTTCATTTCAATGCCAACACCAATCTGAAACTACTACAAACATGATTAGACAAACTGCTACAAATAATTGAACAAGAAATAAAGAACAAAAAATTGCTGTAAACAAACACAATTGAACAAGGGAAAAAGAACACTGATTCATCAACCATTCCATTAAACATTTACTAAATCCATGCATTAGAATTCCCAACTTGGCCTGAAAATGTACAAAATCCCCCATCATCAATCACAAAACATCCCCATTCCACTTAAACATTTACAACACTATAGGAATCCATCACATTCCAGAAAAATGACAACCACCATAATTCAACTCTATATTTTTTTACCATTACCCTTACACTTCTTGGTGGTGACAACTACAGCAAGTTGGTTTGCCATTATGACAACCCTTCTTTCTTCCTTGACAAGGGCAGGTATAGCACTTCCAGATGCTAGACTAATTGTTGAACATTAAGTTAAAATTAGATTATCTTGAGGTTGGGAGACATCTTGGCTTGGCGCAATAACAGGTTATGTTTGTTAACTCTTGCTTGGCCCTAAATCTTGCTTCTTAGTCCTTTTCCTAGCCTGCAGGTGTAAGCCTAACTCATTAAGATATACACACAAATCAAACTAACCAAAATAACAATTAGCAGGTACACAATCTTACTGTCATCTTTATTTTCTAAGTCTGAGCAAGTCTGCCATCCTCAAGAACAGAACTTGTTCCACCAACACCAATATTCAACTCTTCTACACTTGCCAACGCCTCAACATATGCATCATCAATCTTATTCTTTTCACTCCTAATCTTATTATTCCTAACTTCTCCACAGTAGTGGCATTTAACTCTATATGCTTGCGTTCTCATCTTAATTGGTTTTTTCTCCCCCTTAACAGTTTTTTTCCTCTTATTGACACGTTCATCTTTCTCCAGTCTCCTAGCTTTGGTAGGCCTTCTAGATCCCCTCCCAAGATTAGGTGGCAGTGATGGGATTAACCCTGTTTTAGCCCATAACATAAGGCTATTAACTAGTGGTATAGCATACTAGTAGACCCTCAAAAAAGTAATCACTTGGTAGCATTCATTAACAAAGCTTTCTGGATTAAGACCTTAGCTACAAATGGCACTCATTCCATGATTACATGGAATGCCACTGAGTTCCCATTTTCTATAACTACAACTGTGACTTTGCAAGTTAATTGAATACCTAGCTCCATGATAACAATGAATTGCATAATGAAAATCATCTGCTTATATGGGAATACAGTCTGCAGCTTTCTTAAGAGTTTTGTCCACTTTCCTTATTTTTAGACAAATTTTCTTCCCATTCCATCTCTTTCTAGCTTTATCTCTCATATCTGTGAGGCTAGTCATTATAAACTCCCTTATCCATTCTAACATTATAAGAATGGGCTTCTCCCTAGCTTCAAGTATGATGCTATTGAAGCATTCACATAGGTTGTTTAGGAGCATGTCACATTTAGAGAAGGTGTTAAAGTGTGACCTGCTCCATTGAGATAGTGGCTTGTCCTCAAACCAAGCCATAATCTTCTCTTCCAAGCTGGCTATCTCTACCATTCTAAAGTTGTACTCAAGTATGGTGGTTGCTCTTGTAGCATTCCATAAGGCTTTCTTGAATGCTAACCCTCTAAATCCTGTTATCTTCATATTTCCATGCAAATACCTTACACATAACCTATTCTCCGCACCTAGAAAAACTTTCTCAAGTGCAGTAACTAGACCCTTTTGCTTATCACTTAAAAAATGTAAAAGCATCGTTTTGAAAATCTACAAATCTTCCTTGATCAGCCTAAGAAACCATTTCCATGCCTATTTTGTTTTCCCAGAAACCACTACATAATATATAGGAAACAAATTATTGCTGAGGTCCACAAAAACAGCTATGAGCAACACACCACCATGAGGGTCCTTAAGGTGACAGTTATTAACCCATATTAGTGGCCTACAACCTGATAAAAAACCTTTTTTAAGTGCATCAAAGCATATGTAGAATTTACTAAATCTCCTTCTTTTACTACCACATTACTATCTTTCATCACCATTAGTACAGTTGACCTATGGTTATTTTTTCTCAATTCTTCTACATAGTCCCAAAGCTAGTCATATTGATCTTCTGCCTTACCTTCAATTACATTTAGGGCTTCTCTTGGCTTTATATGCTTGGGATTTAGAGATACTATTTCTGAGCTCTTTATAGCATCATTTATGAATCCTTTTACATTTCTTTTGGGATCACTCCTAAAAGAGTCCTTATGTATTTCTAATAACTACTTGGAATTAACATTTTTCACAATGAAAGATGTGGTGCATTTATGCTCTGGATTGTACTCTCTGATCTAGAATGTGTTTTCATTTCCCAATTTCAATCATTGGATTCTTTAGTCACAACTATCCCCTAAGCTTCTTGCATATATTCTTCTCTTATCATTCTTGATAATCTTCAGATTTTTTTTAGTCTTCATAGCATAGCAGAACACTACTTTCCTAAATTTTTCCTTGTTGCTGAATATCATCCTAATGTCAAAGGTAGGGTTATACTTGTCTCTTAGATTAAACACAGGGTATGATTCTCCTTGGTCTTCATCTGACCCTGCTACACTGTTAAAGTCATCACCACTTTCAATCATTTTCTCATCCTCATATGTATCTGATGATCCATCAGATGAAGAGTCAGATTTAGGGACATCTTTTTTTGTAAAATCTAAGTCCTCTGAATAATCTCTTTCTAACTCAGCTTTTTCTGCCATTTCAAACTCACTGTCATGCCATTCATCATCTTCATCTATCAAGTTTTTATCTTTCTCATGTAATTCAGTATAGCTATCCACAATTTTGAATACTTCATCCCATTCATCAACATAATCACCTACCCCCTAGTCCTCAATAATATCATTTTAAATATCTTCATTCACCTCTTCTAAGTGCCCAATGCCCTTAACCTTATCATTCAGATTTACATGCTCAAAGTCCTCATTCAATAGGTCTTCATTCACCTCTGACTCATGCTGGACTTTTTGCTCAACCAATTCTTCAATGCTCTGAACTTTGTGCTCAAGGTCCTCATTTAACAGGTCTTCATACACCTATATATCATGTTGGACTTCTTGCTAGACCAACTCCTAAATGCCCTAAACCTTATGCTCAAGGTCCTCATTATTCTAGTCTTTCTCATTATGCTCTTCAACCTACTACTATGGTTCTTCCTCTTCAAAAGTACAATTTGGAAACAATTTCTTTTCATCGTCATCACTAACATTGAGTACAGATTCTTCAACATCTTTACTCTTTACTTCTAACCATGCTTGATATAGATCCACATCACCATTCTAATCTGCAACTAAATATAAGATAAAGTCTCTATTCTTTGTGTCAAAACCACCCAACAATTGAAATATGTCAGTCAAATATTGAACTTATCTAAACTTCTCCCTCACTAATCAGTAGTACTTCTTTTGCCCCTCGTATCCCAGTTGTGTACAAATTATGTCCAAGTTCTCAATACATATTTGAGTGGCATCCACATAATCATAACACTAGTATGTCCTCCAACGTATTCTACCCTTGGTTTATGTACTACCTCACCCCCATGGTAGATTCTAATGGTCACAAACTTTGTCTTTCCACCTAGAGAATAAAATAAACAACAAAAAGGAATTAAACTAAGTGTATATGTTACACAATTTTTAGACAATTTATACTAATGCAACTTAAACATAATAATTAATTAATTGAATAACTAACTTAATTTAGACAATTTATACTAATGCAACATAATTTAGACAATTTAGAATTAAAGAAGTTCAATTAAATAATTAATTGAAGACCTAACTTAAATACAGTCAACATAGGACTAATGCACTAGAATTTATCTAATTGTACAAGTACGAGAATAAATCCTAAAGTTAACAAGTGTACTTAAGAGAATAAAAAAAGTACAATAAAAAAACAAAAGCAATAAAATTAAAGACTAAAAGTGCACAAACAAACAAACAAACCATGGGAGGGACCACATATTCAAATCTAAAGTTGTCCCCCATCAACACATAAATTATGATAGCCTCTCAACAATACAAGAATACAAACAATTGGACCCCAAAAGCATATAAAAAAATGGTCCTTTGAAAGACAACACATACCCACAGAAGCATTGAACACTGCATTAATAGACCCCAACATAGATAAGTTGCTCGCTACAGTATGCATCACTAAACATAAAAAAAAAAAAAAAAGTCAAGAAAACTTATCATAAAGTGGGTTTAAAAAGTGCATCATGTGCGGATTCCTCAAGTACATTGTGTTATGCCTTTTTTCTTCAAACCCCGCTTCTTCATCATGGGTATTCTTGGAGCTATTAGGGTGGAAAGTTTTAGGAAGTCCAAAAATGCCCAAATTTGATGCAAAGTCGCGAAAAGTTTCACCTCATTACATAGAGAGAATTTGGAGAGAATAAGGGGGCAGACTAGGGTTTGCGATTTTGGGGTTAACGTTTAGAACTTGTTTTTTTTTTTTTAAACATATGAGCTAAATTTTCCCTCTTTCTTGGCCAGGTGGAATACAGGTCATTATTTTCCCTCCAACTCAGCTTATTAAATGATCACGTGCAAAGCACATGGCTATTTTCGTCCAAAGTTAATGAAAAATGGGAGCAAGACTAAATATGTGAAAAACGTTATTAAAAATGGACATTAAGTGTTGAGGCATGATTTTCTGGGACCAACAGTGAAAATGCAGTAGTATTGTGGGACTAAAAGTGTAATTTTCCCGTTATCACTAAGTACTGAGAAAAAGTTAAGAGTATTAATCTAATGTGCAATATGGTAATACAGTTGGTAGTTTAATGCACAAGTTGTGAGCAAGTACACGCACAAGTCGAGAAAGACATCACTACAAGAAAAAATGGATGTTGTTACACATTTTTTCCATTAGGTTACTGATTACATTTGTAGCTCTCAACAATCTTGAGATTCATCAAATGGATGTTAATACAATATTTTTAAATAATGATTTAGATAAGGAAATTTATATGGACCAACCAAAAGATTCGTTATTCCAAAACAAGAAAAAAAGGTATGTAGGTTAAGAAAGTCATTATATGACTTAAAATAAATGCCTAAATAATGGCACACAAAATTTGACTTAGTCATGCTTATAAACAACTTTAGGATAAATGAGTACATTCAAGTACCATCATCATGTGTCTATATGAAGACGATATGATAACTTAGGAAGAGATAAGATGTAATCAAAAAGACGAAGAAGTTGTTAAATAGCAACTTCTATATGAAGAACATGAGAGTAACCATGTGAAAATTCCTATGGACGTAAATCCATAACTTACTAAGAACAATGGTGCAGCAAGGGCCTAATTAGAATATGTGCGCATAATTGGGAGCCTCATGTATATATTATGAATTACAGAAGGCTAGATTCAACATATGTCGGTAAGTTGAGTAGAATTACTAGTAATCCTAGGAAGAAGAAAAAAATGATGGTTGTTTGAGTTTTAAGGTAATTGAAACATACCTTAAACTGTGATTGCATTACATAAGATTCTAGCTAGCTATAGTTAAGGAATACAGCTATTGGATATCAAACTCTAGTAAAACTAATTCCATAAGTGGACATGTGTTTATAAGGCCAGTGAGGAGGTAGAATGGCTACACTAATCCTTGGATGACATTTCAAATAAACATAAATTTGTGTTGGTGATTTGTAGTATGCAATTGGAAGAGCACAAATTAGTGTATATAAGTCTTGACATATATGTCATAGACATTATACCATTAGGCAATTGCTCTCCAGTGGAAATATCTCTATTAACTGTGAAGTCAAAAGACAACATTGCGAATCCGCTACAATAGTTCAAATAGAGAGAAAGTAGACAATTATTGAGGGAAATTGGAATTAAACCTATAAAATGACCAAAACATTACAACAGAACCCAACTTATGTGACTAGAGATCCCAAGAAATATGTTCAAAGGGAAAAAAAGTCGCCGTGGCTTGATGTGCAAGCATTATGGGGGTCAAAGCCCCATCTTATTCCTATGATAAGTAGACAATGCCACATGAAAAAGTGTAACATTAAGCATTGCTTTTAATGGCTCTTATATCTTGAATTTTCAAATAAGGATGCAACATGAACCTCTTAATAAGAAGTCACCCATGTGAGTAAGGATTGGGTTGATCCTATGAAATTTTTTAATACTGAATTCTCAGAGACCACTTGTGACTACCAAAAGTTGTTCAGGGCCAAAATAAACACAATGTTTGTACTATAGTACTGACTATAGAGTGATTCTATGCGAAGTTTTATTATCTTAGAGTACACAAAAGCTAAGCATATCAAGACATCGTGTTCATTAATCGGCAAGGGCATCCAATAGTTCTCACTAAGGAATGTTCAAAACCAAAAGCTACATCACCTAATGCAATATCACTTTAGTTGAAACTCTTTTGTGTGTTTGCATTCATACGTATATAGGACGAGATAATTTTCTAATTCATGTGAAGAATTGTGAGATTTTGGCATATTAAAACGAACTTAATAAATTAAGCCTATGTTTGTTTAGTTTTTGTGAAAACATTTTCCAACTCTACAAAACAATAACAAACAAAATATATATTCCTTAATTTTAACTTCCAAAACACTTTTTTTTTATTTCCAAAATACCCCCCAAAAGCAAGAAAAAAAAATGCACCTACCCGTCCTTTTATCGCTCTATCTTTCACATCACTTATTCATTTTTCACTCTCTCATTTCACTTCACTCATTCATATATATATATATATATATATATGAAAATATTAAACTTTACTAATTAAAAAAAATTAATTTTCTTTTTGCATTTAGATATAAATTTAACAAAAAAAAATAAATATAGTGTGATAATTCTTTAAATAATCTAAATCATTCAATAAAATATTAATAAAATAAATTAACATAATCATCCAAAAATATTTTTAAAAAAGTAACTTAATTTAAAAATATTATTCAATTAATTGTTTTTGAGCAAAATATATTATTTACGAATAACTAATTTATAATTCAATGTATTATTTACTAATTACAAAGTAAATATGTTAAGTATACTTCACAGTTAGGTTATCTTATTTACTAAGTTAATATATAATTTTATCATTTTATTTTTTTTAGATTTAATTATTTCTTTACTAGTTTTTATACTGATTATTACATATTTACATTACATTTTTAATTTAATAGTATTTATATTAATTATTAAATATTTATATTTAATTATTTATTTAAATAGTAAATATATTAATAATTATAGATTTATTAGAATATAAATAATATTTTTGTTAACTCGTATATTTACTAGTAAATATATTATTAATTAAAATCTTATTTAAATTAGTAAATATATTAATGATTACACCCTAGTTAAAATATTATCAAAATTATTTCAAATATTACTTAATTAATTACAATTGATATTATCAATTACAAAAAATTAAAAAAAATTAATTAGCCGTGCATAATAATACATTTATCCATTTTTTGCTTAATTATCATTAAATAAATTTTATAATTAATTAATATTATTTTCATTTCATAATTTTTATTCATCTCAGTCAAATTATTATGTCATAATAATTAATTCCTTCATTATAAATTTTTTAGTTTAAAAATAAGTTAATTACACATCACTTCATTGCAATCATATATCAATCATTATAAATATATACATAAATACATTAATTAACCATGTGTATATATATATATATTCACATATATTTATTAAATTAAAAATATAACTTCACCTTACAAACCCAACAAAAAAGTTACCGATTTAATATTTACAATAAAATTTATCTTTGCATAATAACTCCAAACAAACAATTTTATTTTTCATGTTTTCTCAAAACAAAACCAAAAAGTGGAACTATTCCTCAATTTTAACTCCCAAGACACCTTTATCAAGAATATTTTTCAGAATTCACTCAAAATGCAGTCAAATAGAGCATGAAATATAATGAAATTTATGCTGAAGAGTTTATCTCATTGAGGAGATGCTCATAGAATATTTATATGCCAAAACTAAATATTTGAATTAGAAAATTGAATTTAAAGTGAAATAAATAAGGACATCATAGCGAGTAGAATGAGTCTATTCCATATGTGTGTGTGTGTGTGTATATATATATATAAAGAGAGGTTATTGATGTGTTGATAAAGAATTTTTGGAAAAAGAAATTATTTTAAAAGTTGTCTTGATTAACACATCTATATATAAAGGTTTGCTCAAAAGTTGGAGTTGTAACTTAAGCTCCTGACTTTTGAATGGAGTTGTGATTTTTAGTTAAATGATTGTATCTTATATCTTTATCCTTTAACAATATACTTAAGAAGAAATATGATTCTTAATAGAGAATTATGTCTCGTTAGACAAGCTGCATTACACAGCTATAAATAGAATACATTAGAACCTGGAAAGAACAATAGAAAAAGAATTCACATAGCATTTGTATGATCACTACAAAGCACACATTACACTAACCATTTTCATTGAAGGAGTTTCAAGTCAGTAAGGTTTGGGAGCTACAATCAATTGGAGTACCGCCTTTGATTGTGGAGAGAATCATTTTATCTTGGGAGGGTGTTCATCAAAAGACCTTTGTGCACTAGCGGAGGATGAATAAAGCATTAACGAAATTGTTTGGTACTTAGGCCTCAATTCTACATCTTTTAATTCTACATTAACATTCAAGTAGGCTTTCTTTATTTTTTACTTAATTTACTTTTTGTTTTTGGTTTTCTATTCTTGTTTGCAATATACTATTATGCTTTATTCAAAAAATTTATTCTATTGTTATGTTGCGGAATTACAGTTGTACTTTTACTACATATGAATAGTTGAATATGATATCACTTACGCAAGCACAAGTTAGCATACACTGTAAGTTAAATATTTCCAACATCTTTTTTAGTGTAGCGACTATAGCCTCTCAAACTCAAGCAGTCATGCCTATTCAAAAGTCTAAGGCATGAATCCATTGAGTGCGTTTTATAGCATAACTAAATCATCTAAATTACCTCCCAATCTCAAGATTTAATTAAATAAGATTAATCCTACATTTATTATGAGCTATCTTCTCTCAAGCCCAATCTTTTAAATGCGACTCAAAAAAAGTAGGCTAAACAATGCACGACATCACATTCAAATTAATCAATGATCACCATAAAAACAATCAAAGCATAATAAGTACGTATCAATTAACACCAAAAATATTCTTACATAGGCTTAACTCATAGAAAAACACAAAAAGTAACCTTGCATTAGAATCATCATCAAGAAATCCGAAATAGTCATAAATCAAGAAAATAAAAGTGGAAAACTCAAGATCTACTAGAATGCATCATTGCCTCTCGAATCTATCGTTTTCTCGGAGTGCCCGAGCTTCTTCTTCCTGTAAACTATAATTTCCAACTTGCCTAATGTAGATAGTGAAGGATTTAATCCTAGGCTAGTGAAAACTAAATAAAAAGCTAAATTAAAGTCTAATGAAGTAAAAAAAGTCTTACAAAGAAAGTCTAGAGAGAACTTCTTCAAGCTTCCCAAAATGAAAATCTGATAGAATTGTGGAATCGGTAATAGTTTGCTTGAGCCTTGAGCTTTATTGTATAGGTAAAACATCAAATAGTCCTCAAAAAATTTGGCTAAATTGCATAGCGCCCTCTATAATATTCGCAATTGGCTGATAATCCCTTGTGAAATAAAAATTGACAAAAAAATTTTAGTATTTTTTAAAATCATGCAATGAGCATCCCTGAGAAGGTTGGTGTAATTCACGCACAAGCGTGCGCAATTTGGTATGCATTTTTATTTATAAAAAGACTATTTTGTCCTCACTTATCAGCTATTAGATTTTTTAAAGAAATCAAGGGTTCAAATTAAATAATATAATATATTTTAAAAAATAAAAAAATCAACGGCCCAAACCCACCCCCATTCCCTTCCTACCATGCTCCCCCCACCCCCTAAGCAGCCATGGTAGCGTAAGACACAGCAGCCACGGCTGCTTACAAATGGCTGCCATTGCCACCCCTGCCATGCCCATAGCAGTATCAGAAAGAGTAGCCATGGCTGCCAGGTGCATAGGGCCACATTGGGGTCCCACCCCAATGCAACCACCATTGACAATGGCTAGATCTGGCCAGGCCCAGTCAGATCCAACCACTGTGCACTGCTGCCATGGCAGCCTATTGAGTTAGAGGGAAGAGAGATGGGGGATGGGGGCGGGATGGTTTTGGGGGGAGGGGGTAGGATATTATATTATATATGTTATATATAAATATATATAAATTTTTTTACAAATTTAAATAAAAAATATATTATATATTTTTACAAAATTTATATATATTGAAAAAATATATGTTTATATTTATTGATGTATATATGTATATATTATTTATAAATAAAAAAATATGTTTTTTTGGTAAAAAATATGTATTTATATTTATAGAAGTGCATATATTTTATATGTAATTATAAATAAAAATATATATTATATTTTTATAAATATTATATATTATTTAATTTTAAAAGAATTAAGGAAAATTTACATATATGGATATATATGATATGTATAAATAAATAATATAACTATGAATAAAAAATATATTATATTATTATAAATATTAATATTGTTTAATTTTAAAAGAATTAAAAAAATTATATGCATGATATGTATAAATAAATAATATATAATATATTTATAGATAAATGTATATATTTATATTATATAAGTGTAAATAAAAAATTATATTATATATACTATTTCAAATATTAGACATTATTTAATTTGGAAAAAAAATAATTTTTATATGTTATATATAGATAAAAAATACATATGTATATATTTATACAAAAACTTATACATGTATACATATGATATATTTAAGTATAAATAGAAACATATTATATATCCTTTTTATAAATATTAAATATTATTTAAGTTGAAATGGATAAAAAAAATAATTATAAAACTATATAAATAATAGATAAGATAAAAGTAAATATTATTTGAATTTCAGTTTTAGTTAAGGGCAATTTTGTCTTTTTATTATTCAATAGACATAAAGCAAGAAACAAAAGGTTGTTGGGTCAAGTGAGCAACTTTGAATTAAGCATAGGAATTTTTTTGTAAATCCTATTTTGTAGGGGGCTATCAACCAATTGCGAATATCACAGGGGTGCTATGCAATTTACCCCAAAAAATTCATTGGATAATTTAAATCCTTCTTGCTTTTCAAGTACATGCCAAAGCCTAGTCTTTGGCTCTCTTGCTTCCTAGGCACAAGTTAAAGCACATAAATAATATTTACACAATAACATAAACATCACGTAAAATTTAATAAAAAGACACCAAAGTATAATAATATTCAAAATAAGTATTTTCTTAATGAAAATTATTAAACAGGCATTTTTGCCTCATAGAACAAGAGAAAAATAACTCTAAAAACGAGAATTGTAATGCTTACATTTTGCTAGCCCTTGAGTTAAAAAATAAAAAAAATAAAAAAAGAAAAGAAAAGAAAAGTTTTAAAACAAAATGACATAAAAGACCAAATACAAATTAATATCTTAAGGTAGACTTCACGCAAGCACATCATCCATAAAGTTTTCAGATGTTTCTTCAAAATGCATGACAATTGATCAGACAACCATAATGTACATCACTCATATTTTGACTTTTATACCAATACCTATTGCAAGCATGTGTATGTGTGCGCAACTCCCACATGAAGTAAAGTGAAGTGAGTAGCCTAAAATTGGACGTAAGCTTTTGAATTATCTCTACTTCATGCTCCCCTTATGTGCCCTCCACTGATGATCAAGAAATCAATAGGACTTTTGAGCTTATAATGAAAGGCTTAGGTTATAATTGTAGCAAATACGGGCAGATAGCTCATACTTGGCCATAGCACTTCCACCTTCATGAATTTTGAGCAATCTTCAATAACTTACATCAATGAACGCCCAAACATGGTATCTATCCACTTTCCCATGACTATTCACCCATTTGCTTTTCACTCTATGCCTAGGTGAGTATCTTGGATTTGGTCAAATTGTGAATTGAAGGCCTTTTTTTATTGTTTTTTCCTTACTTAAGTTTCATAGAATATTTACTTTTCTTTTGCTTCTTCTGCCTTTTTAATTTTTCAACTTTTTAGTACAAGATTCTCTTTTGTACACCTCCTCCATAACATAGTTTTCCTATTGCTTAGATGACACAAGTCTTGCGTAACAGGGCAAAGATATTGATCATCCAAAGCTAGGCTTTATAGAAGCAAAACTAGTAAAATGGTAATCAATAATATATGGGTAGCCGGGATAATATTAACTTGGAGTCCTGAAAGGCACAATCAATCCCTGAAAAACCTACGTCTCTCCCAAGCACATCATTCCCAAAAATTTTGCTTCGATTTAGATTCAAGCAAATTCTACTGAGCATTCCCCAAATTCACCTTAAGAAGTACACGCTTGCCCAAAAGTCTTTGCTCTTCAAGTATGAGGCTGATATGAATGCTCAAAACATGAATTTTGATAATGCTCCTATTTTAGGCAATTATTATTCATAACTCATATGATGTGGCAAAATGTTGAAATCTTCCCTAACTTAGAAGGCACAATATCCTCGTCATGCCACTATTGGAGAAAAAGAGGGAACAAAGTTTCTCCCTTCAATACTGAAGCGTATTTGGAGTTGGACATTAGCATCCAATAGGTGCGAAGCTTTATGTTTTTATTCTCATTTTTTAATATTAATATATCTCAAATATTGTATTATGGGCCCGAAAAGATAAATATTAAGTACAACTCAAACATTTGTCAAAAAGTCACTCTATTAAAAAAGTTGAGACACTTTTGGAAGAGTGTCATAATAAAAATAAAAGTCCTAAATAGAAATGCCTTGTTTTTAATATATAAAAATCTCTCAATAAAATATGTTTGTAAGAAACTCTTTTGAAAGGTATCATTATAAGAATAAATAAAGTATTGAGACACTTTTGTATCCAGCGTTTCAATATAGATTATTAGGATTTTCATTCTTTTTTTAAGTGCCATTTAAAATGTGTTTCAATATATAGACATTATTTTTAGTAGTGAGCATATATTTTGTGACTTCAAAAAGAAGCTATAAAATTTTCGGTTCCTGAAAATCCGAAGCAGCCACCCAAATTTATCTAATGAATTACTTTGAATTTCCATTACGTTTTTGTATAATGTTTGAGAATTAAAACAGTAAGTTTTCTTCTAATAAAGGAAATGAGCAATTAAGGAGGACCAATTAAGTGGAAACTTTGACAAGGATATGAAGATATAGAAATATATGCTTCCACAAAAATGAAAAATGCTTTTTTTTCTTTTTTTTATTTATCCCATTTCTGGAAAAACTAATAAAATTGTCAGAGATATATAAGGATCTTGAAGATCTTGGATGATGTTGCATTTTGTGACGTAGGAGTGGAGAAACCCATTCATTTTTTCGAGAATGAATTAAGTATCTTGATTAGTGACTATATTCAAATATATATATATGCACACCTACTAGTAGTAGTGGCGGTAACATTCTAAGTTTTGCTACGTAATGGTAATTATTTTGAGATTATTTTTCCGGCCCACATCGCTCATACATGCATTTGGAATCAATAAATTACAAATCTCAAACTTCATACATATAAATGTGAGTGCATTAATTGTCACTCGATCTGTTAATTAAATATCGGCAAAAAAATTCTGAATTTTACCACTGAAAATTAAGCGTAGATCCATCACAAACGAAATATATTGCAAGATGGAAAAATGACAGTTTTAATTTAAGGATTAAAAACGTATAATTGATGACACTGCAAACTCAAAAAGCATTCTAATGCCAAATTAAGTATAACGACAAAAAATTAAATGCAAGCTTCTCATAGAATTGAAGCAGCCAAATTTTATGCAAAAGTCTCCATTTAATTTATTTGAGAGCGCGCAGCGCACGGGTACATATATATATGTGTGTGTGTGTGTGTGTGTGTGTGTTTTATTTACGACAACTGTAGATGCAATAACAAGTATCAACATATAAACATCGTCCGGCAGCTAAATCCCCATGCCTTTTCTTACACACTTTTCCGCATACTGCCTCGTCGCATAAATCTCCAGATCCAGGAACTTCCTCTCTACACGTTCCTGCCTTAACCCCTGCATTAAAATTTTAATGACAAAAATATTCCAATATCTTTCTATCTAATAACTATAATAAGATAGAATGAAGAAAGAAGCAACAAATACCTTTGTACATCACAAGCAAAAGTAGAAGAATGGCAGGCAAATTAATAAAAGGCTTCATTTTAATTTCTTGTATTTCCTGTTTCCAAATTCTAAGGAACAGTACTGTCCGGAAGGTCGGATTTTATAGAACTGAAAAGGCCATAAAGTTTTCTCACATAAAATAGCTTTATTTTTTACTTTACATAAATTACAGATAGGTGCATTTGTAAACTTAACTATATCCCTTGAAAAATCTATTGGATTTGTAGGAAAAGAAATTCACCAAGAAAATTTATTATACATTTAAGTGCAGTTATATTGGTATATATGTTGCAATTGGAACACATAATCTTTTCAATTCCCTGTCTAATAATCTTGTAATCAAAATCAGATTACATTTAATTTAGAGATTTAAGAATGTGTTAAATAAGATTACCAATAGATGTAATAAGATTTTATTTGTGGAGATTTACCAAATTCACTTTTGGGTTTAGGTATAATCTGTTTCAGATTTTATGAGACTAAATTTCAACATTTTTAAAAGCCAAATGAGCCTAAAAAATTGCAATTTTAAGTTGTTTGAATTGGTCGATTGCATTGTTGGATGTATGGGACAGTCGACTGCATGACCACACGAATGCAAGAACAACCATCAATATTTTTAATGATATATGTGCATGAAATGTATGACGAGAAAATATCACGATAAATAAGTCAAGGTAGATTGTCCTACGCCAACACTTTTGCATAATAATTCTACCAAAGGTGATCTTAACATAATTTAATTATATATCAATTAAAATTAAATCCGTGAATTGCGACTAAAGTCAAATTACTTATCTAATTCATTCTCTTATTTTTTATACACATGAATAATATTAGATATATGTATATACACACACATAATGTCTACAACTTGAATTGGCGCATTTACGTTATACTAGTGCATATTGAAATATTTTTGCCATATTGAATATTATATCCATGAAGAGTATATTAGTATGGCTAAAGTTATAAACTTGCACTAGTTGAGTTTCAATGACCACACATTGTCACACTAATCAGTAACTGTTTATTAATTGATTAATGATCAATTTGTATATAAGTTAAAAATCTTATTTTTCTTATGAACTTAGAATTAGTGACCACCTAGGGTTATACATATTTTTCTTCAAAATCTTATATAATGAGTCAGTAATCATTCAATAATTAGTTATCATAAATATTGAATAACACAAATTAGTGACGAGAAATCTTGTGATTGACCCAAGCGGTCACTAAATCAATTACTTAATCCATTAGTGACTAATTTTTATTTATTTAATGATCGCTCTTTTTTTTAATAGTGTTGTTAATTCGTATATATTCCACATGCATAAATATATATATTAATTGATACGAAGGTAATTGTATTCATCGTACATGATTGAATTCATATAATTAGAGGGAAGTAATTAAGTTGGTTTATGATTCTTGATGGTTGAGGGCCATTTTGACATTCTATATAAAGGATCCCTAATTCCGCTCTCTATTTATCTAAAGTTTCTGAGAGTTCAATCAGTTAGAACACAAACTTTATACAAAGTTAAACATTAATTATACAGACTTAATTAGGAGCTGAAAACATAGGGAGAACATCACATTACTATAGGATATTGCATTGAAGGTCATTGGCAGGGTCTACCAATTAATAAAATGACCCGCTTCTTGTAAAATTTAATTCTATTTTAAAAAATTTCCACCAAACAAGATATGTTGTTTTTTGTACTTTAGTCTATAACATAAACTCAAAACCGTGTAGTTATTTCTAATATATATTTGTTTAAAAGACTCAGAAATAATATCACAATATGAATAGCTATGATGTAAAAAGAAGAAAATAATGTAAAATTAAATACATACGTAAGACTTCAATCTAAGACATTATAGAGCTTTATGCACCTTGTTAATATATATATATATATATATATATATATAAGCAAGAATATAATTTTCTGTCAAAAATGAGTAGTAGCAATAATTACTAGCCACCACTCTGACGAGTACTTGTGTAATTTCTATCAGATGCGTCATTTTTTCCATTCTTTATGCCAATATTATAAATTCGTTGATGGTCTGAGTTTAAATTTATCTTTTTAAGTATTATTCCATTGAATATTTTTCATTATCTATTGATAAAATAGAAAAAATAAAAAAAAATATTGATGGGGCAGCACCTTTCTTTTTTACTTATAAAATAAAAAGATTTTAATGCTTCATAATACTTAATTAATTAGGGTTAGTGGCTTCTTTTTTTATTTCTAATGTGAATTGACTTTGTTTAAAAATTATTGCCCCATTTCATTCTAATGAAAAAATTAAAAATTTAAGTCACGATTAAGGCATGAGTGATATATATATCCTATTCATTTTAAGAATCAGTTATTGAAATATTAGTCAACGCTATATATTAAATTTAAATAAAATATATATCATATAATCACATAAAATAAGGAATATTTAGCATATGTTGTGTTTATCATTCTATTTCGGCAAAACAATCTTTTAGGGTTCTGTGCAATAGATTTGTGATAAATGAGAGTTAAAACTATGCAATTTTAATGTATTTCCACTATTATGCTTAAAAATAGTCACGAGGAGATAATGTTACTAAATTGTTAATAATTATATGATATCGCAGTAAATGACAATCAGTATATTTATCGATGATCGAGTGATCGACCTAAGATAAGAGCTCGGATGAGCATTTATTAGGCTAAATGATAAAGTCTAATATGGGTATTGAGGTTGAGAGGTAGGAATATACATAGTATAAGTAAGTATCAGATGTCATTAATTGAGCCCTTAGGCAATAAATGAAGGTATTTTATAATGGGCAGTTAATCTGGCTTGACACTATTGGATCCACATGCCTTCCATTTCAAGTGTACACGTGGCTGCGATGTAGGGTCAGGATCATCTCTGTATGTAGGTATGGGTTGGGTGGTAAGGTCGACCCGTTTGCAAAAGACACGGATCTATTGGTATTTTTAGGGAATTGATTAAAATTAAGGGCATTTTGGTCTTTTAAAATCCTTCCTTATCATTAATCCCCCCCACCCCAACCTATTTATTTATGAGTGAGGTACTCATTAATGAGGAGTTAATCTGAACTGTTGATTCCCAAGAGTCTCTCCCATAGATCCGTTAGATCATATCACATCTATCGAGGATCTAATCCTCATAATAGGCACCCCTCCTCCCATTCCTTGCCTTCATTTCCTTACTTTCCATATCACACCACCACATCAAAAATCTCAACCTCCTTACCAGTAGACCTGTAGCTTCCTGCCTCTGTCCAAAAACATTTTTTAGCAAATAGGTAATCTTTTAGCAAATAGGTGCCAACCTCATTTTTGCCTACTTTCTTCTTTTTTTTATACTTTTATTATTCATTATTTTTTATTTTTTAATTAAATTCATATTTTCTACGCCATGGCTACTTGCTCATATTCTTCATTGGGCAGTAGTAGTCAAAATTGTAGTACGAGCTCTTCAAGCTTTGACCTCTGTGATCAACGTGCTAGGTCACTAATGCCTCAATTCTTTGTAGATCTAAATGATGAAAATGACCCTTGAATGCTCCCAGCAAGACCCACCCCAAGGTCTTTGCTTCTCTGCATAGCAAATTTTTCATTCCCGTTAACTATAGGATAATAATGCCCTAAGTTGAGCAAAGGATGTATCAACCCCACCCAATTACTTAGCTTTTCAAATTCGAATCCTTAAGACTAGGTTAAGATTCCCAATGCCTTTAGCCGACATTATTGGGACTCTAGGTGTCTGCCTAATAGTTCCTAACTCTATTCACAATATCTTAAGTTTCATCACAATTATGCGTTATTTCAACATTGAGCCTTCTTTCATCAATTTTTGGTAACTTTTCCATGTTCACCCCTCTATTTTCTTGGGAGATCAGGGCTTTTACTACCTGCCAGCCTGTTAGAGTTTTAAGTTTTTGACTAATCTCTTGAGCTCTGCGGGCTCTTAGCGCAATAAATAGTTTTACATAGAAGCTCCCCCACATAGCCTATAGAATGTTCCTCACGAATGGCGAGATGACAAGCCAACCTTCTCTTTCGATGAGTAACTTTCATGGAATGAAAGCTTCATTGAAGAACGTCTAACTGCTCATTAGTTTGACTTCCATGAACTCCTCAGTGAAGAAACTCGTAATCTTGTCAACCTCTCATTTGTTAAGCTTTGACCTAGAAGGACATTTGGCAATTTTGAGTTGTTATTCTTTTTACTTTCAGTATCTCCTAACTTCATTCTTACTTGTTCTTCTTTTGCAGAGATGATAGCACTTAAAACAATGACTGCAAATATGATGAAGCAAAAAAGGGCCAAGGTCGTAGCCGCCAAGAGGCGTAAGAGAGATAAAGGGACCTTTGCAACTACTCCCGATGAGAGCTTGGGACTTATCGACCCTCCAATGATACTAACCTTTTTTCTACCAACACAAACCCCTAACATACTCAGGGCATGGATCTAGTTCCTTTAGACCTAACACCCCTCTGCTCGATTCCACTAACTTTTAATGCAATTGCTAACATAAATCCGCTGACTAAGATGCTAAGCAGAGAAGCTCTGACCATTACTATTGAGCATGCTCCAATCAAAGGTAAAAAAAAGGTTGGATCTAAGCTCTCATCGACCAGTTTAGATAGTCTCTCAACTCATTCAAGGGGTCATACGATACGCATAAAGCGTTGATGCACCGATAAGACCTCTTCCAACCATGAAGCCCTTTAGGCGGCAACTGTGCCATCTGCTTCACCTATTTTGCCCACACCTTCAGTGAATAGTGAGGCTTTAAATAAGGCTCTCCACATGGGTCAAAGATTGAAGATACTACGCCTAGTAGTATGTCAAAATGCTTCTTTGCCTCGACCTTCCATAAATCCCTTATCGATCTTGACCAGCAAGGTAAGGGATAGGTCTCACAACCTATTTAACAACTGTATGCTTAAGTAGGACCAGGCACTATTGATGTCGACCCACTATTACTTTGTTGAGGAATATCTAGCACATAACTTGATATATTTATCAATGGTCAAGTGGTCAACCCAAGATGGGAGCTCGGGTGAGCATTTATTAGGCTAAATAGTAAAGTTTAATATGGATATTGAGGTCAAGAGGTAGGAATATTCAGAGTATAGGTGAGTATCATATGTCATTGATTGAGCCCTTGGGTAATAAATGAGGGGGTATTTATAATGGGCAATTCAGCTAGCTTGATACTATTGGATCCACTTACCTTCTATTTCAGGTGTACATGTGGCTGCAATGTAGGGTTAGGATCATCTCTGAATATGGGAACGGGTCAGGTGGTAGGGTCAAGACATTCACTATTAACGCCACAGGCTGGTATGGGATGTTTGAATGGACTTAGCAGGATGGACACCTTTTAACAAAGTCAATGGAGTATTTTAGTAAAGTGGGCTAGAAATACCCATATTGAATGATTTTATAAGCCAAGGACCATTCTTTGGAATGATTTCTACATAGCCCGCATGGACTTCATGGAGGACCTCACGGCCTAGTCTGGTGTTAAGTACTTTAAGGGTGGTCCAGAGATTGACCTCCTGTAGAGTTGGTCATGCTCATCAAGGGCAAATTTAGTTGCTTGACCTCTAAATCTCCTCACCTAGCCTTTGTCATCGGGGACTATACTCTAACTTAGGTAAAATTTTAATGGATCTTACCAAGAATGAGCTACTTGTTCGACACTCCTAACCAAATTCTAGTTGAGAGTGCTTATGGTGGATCTACTAGTGATAAAAAATGTTATTATCTTATCTCTAATTCCCTTCATCAAGCTTGCAAACTCAGACAGGGCATCGACCCGCTCATTCTCTGATCATAGTACTTGGTTGAGGGTGAATTTCTTGAACAGCTATTGTAGCTTTTTTACCTCAACTAGGTATTGGCTCATCATGGCCTCCTTGGCCTTAAAGTTCCCCTCGACATGCTCTACAACTAGTTGGGATTTGGTGATTGTCACTAGTTGCTCAACCCCGCGATCTGCTGCCATCCCCATGACTGCAAGAAGGGCTTCGTACTCTACTTCATTATTAGTTATTAAGTAGTTGAATTTAATTGCAAAATCATACTCCTCCTCAAGTAGAGAACGGAGCGAAATGCCTATCCCTTTTCCTGAAGTAGTCACTGATCCATTGGTGTGTAAAGTCCACCTAAGAGAGCTATGATCATGCTGATCAAGGAGGTCGAGTCTTTTGACAATGAAATTAGCTAAAACTTGTGCTTGTATTGTGATTCAAGGTTGGAACGTGATGTCAAATTCAACCAATTCAATTGCTCATTTGGTTAATCTCCCAAACGTATTTGATTTTGACAACACTCACTTCAATGGTTGATTAGTTAATAATATGATTGCATGAGATTTGAAGTATGGCCATAATTCATAGCTACTATGACTAGGGTGAGGGTAAATTTTTCAATCTCGAGATAGTTGTTCTCAAGGCCCTGTAGCATCTTACTGTAATAATAAATAGGTCATAGGTTCCATCTCTAGTAGAGATCAAATCTAAGCTAATTGAGGCCGATGACACAGCTCAGTATAGGTGCAAAACTTCTCCTAGCTTGGGTTTGGTGAGCATGGGCGGCAAAGAGAGGTGCTGTTTGAGTTCAACCAAGGCCTAGTCATATTGCTCTATCCATTAGAAATCCTATTTCTTCATATTTATGAGAATCTTGAAAAAAGGTAGACTCTTGTCAGCTAACCAAGCAATGAACCTGCCAAGGGCCATGACCCTCTCCACCAGGTGTTGCATGTCTCTAACCGTTCTAGATGGGGTGATGTCCATAATTGCCTGGATTTTCTACAGATTTGCTACAATGCCCCTTTAACTGCCATGTAGCCCAAAATCGTACCTCCTCAAACCCTGAAGGTACATTTATTAGGATTGGGCTTCATGCCGAAAGCCTGTAGAATTGAGAATGTGTGATTAAGTTTAATTAAATAATTTTTGGCTTTCTCTATCTTGACAATCATGTCATCAACTTAAACTTTCATGGATTTTTCGATCTCATTTTTAAACATAAAATTCACTAATCTTTGATAAGTCGCTCTGCATTCTTGAACCCAAAGAGCATGACTAAAAAATAATATACCCTATTGGGGACGACAAAAGATGTCTTATACCTATCTTCGGGTGCTATGAATACTTGATAGTAGCCTTGGAATACATTCATCATACTCAATAATTCACAACCAACAATAGAATCTACTAATAAATCTATATAAGGCAAATGGTAAAGATCTTTAGAGAAAGCTTTATTTAAATCAGTAAAATCATTACAAATGTGCCACTCTCCCTCATTCTTAGGAACAAGTACAACATTACAAAGCCAAGATAGGTATTGAATTTCTACAATATATCCTACCTCTAAAAATTTGTTGACCTTCTCTTTGATGATCTGACACCTTTCAGCATTGAAGGTCCTAGTCTTCTGCTTCACTAGTTTATATGAGGGGTCCAATTTAGACGATGAACAATGATACTGGAATCGATTCCCTAGAGGTCAGAAGCTTTCCATGCAAACACATTGACATTTCTGCACAGAAAATTGACCATAAGATACTCCATATAGCTGCCCATGTTACTTTCAATATGGGTTGTCATGTTGGGGCTCCCTAGTTCCAGCTCAATTATTTTAACTCCCTGATAGGCTCGATCCTTGTCTCTTCAAGCTTGTGCTTCTTGGTTTGTTGTCCCTCCTTGGGTTCCACTATTGGGGATCCCCCGATGGTTTCAATTTTGGTCAATTCTTATGCTCACTGGCCTCGATTGAAATGGTGTAACAGTGCTAAACCTTCTTGACATTACATAAAAGCTCACTTGTCCCGGTAGGGTTTGAGAATTTGACCTTCATATGGTAGGTCGAGATAATAGCAAAAGGAGCATCAATGACCAGATAATTTGATCATGAGGGTCCTCCTTCAGGGGGCTTCGCCAAAATATATGGATAGGTTATTGAATCCCTCAAGGATGATTTTTAACTCGCTAAATCTGACCAACGATATACAAATGGTCTCAAACTTTAACTTTCCCAAGTTCATTCTCTTTAAGTTCGATAAAAATATGATGTTTGTAGAGCTATCATTGTTGACCAGGATCTTTCTTACCTCAAAGTTTGCTATCTCAACAAAAATAACGAATGGGCAATGTAGCTTGTTGTTCGTTCTGAGACCCTCGATGTGAGAAAGATCTACATCGAAGAAAGATATTAGCTTTACACTAGTGGACAACTGAAAATAGTTTCAACTAAGGAGGATTTGGTCGATTCAAGCTTGCATTGATTCTATCTTCTGATAGACTTTGAATTCCCCCCAGTTGGGCTCCAGCAATGGTGTCAATCACTCCTCTAATTGGTGGGCAAGGACCATGGTGGGTTTCTTTCCTTCGTCCTCCTTCCTCAAGCTAACCAACCTTTTTCCATGGGGAGTTTGGTTGGTTTTACCACCTTCCTATCGTGCGTTCTCATCAATAAATTTTTTTAGATGATCTTACTGTATCAACCTCTCAATCTCATCGTGCAGGCTGAAATAATCTTCAATGTCATGGCCTTTATACTTATAAAAATGGCAATACTTCTTAGATTTCTTTATAGCTTCTGCTCGGCTAGCTTCCTGGGTTTCTTTAGGAAATTATCATGTAGGACGGCGAACAAGACCTCTTTTATTGGAAGATTGAATAAAGTATAGTCATAGAACCACTTAATGGGAGATCGAAAACCATCTTTGTGCTTTTGATCGTCTTTCTCCTTAGCTTTCTTCTTGTCGACTTCCAAATAATCATTCTTGAGTCTGTTCATATCATCATAAGTCATGTACCACTCTGCGAGGTTGAGCAGCTATTCAATCGATTTGGGTCACTTACGCGCTAAAGCTTTACCACACTCTTTATGTCGAAGGCCAAAGAAAAGTATATTGATCAAAAATTCGATTATGAGGTTGTCAATCTTCACAACTTTGGTGTTCAATCTGGCGAAAAAATCTTGAAGAAATTTCTCTTCATTCTTTTTGCCTATGTATAAATAGGTGAGAAGAGCTTCACTTTCCTCCAGCTAGTGAACGGATGCAAAAACTTGTCACATAAGTGGTCATATGAATAGATTGACACTAGTTCTAACTCCATGAACCAATCAAGTGCAATCCCCCTGAAAGGTGTCACCAGCATTTTCCTGTGTATGCACTCATTATAGCTATACAACAGCATCATATACTCAAACTACATTAGTTGCACATTTAAGTACTACAAGCCATCATATTGGGCGCGTCCAATTGGGACCTTGCATTAATAGCGGTGCACTTATCGATGATCTCTCGAGCGAATGGAGACTCTCTTTCTTGGTGAAACCTTTGCGCTCCTTTATAGTAGGTTTCTCTTAATTTTTCTCCTTGAGATCTCTTCTAAGCGTCTGTTCAACTAATGGACCTGGTGGGATACTTTCTCCCATTCTTCTCGATCGGCCTAGGACATATTTCTATTCACCTAGGGTATCAGGTGATCAACCCTATCATACTGCTAGGCTTGGACGAGTTAAGTTTAATGATCAACAAAGTTTGCAACCTCTTCTCGGGAAGTAAGTCATGCTTTTTCTCTTGGGAAATGCCTATGGTTGGTTTCTCATCTCAAGGGCAGTCACCTGCATTCTAGTCGACCTTGATTCTCTCTAGGTGGTCTCTTTTCAAGGGGTGCAGATTGTGGAGTAGCACTAGCTACTAACCCAGGTTGGGCAATGTGCCAATTTAGGGCGGCAAAAAGTTAGGTGGAGATTTGGGTAGATATCTACTCGCTGATAAGTTGCAACAATTAAGGCATGGTCAAGGTGACCACCTATTCTTGTAGGGCACCAGGCCTTGGCAAATTAGGTTCTTGCAGAGGTCAAGGGGGAGGAGTTGGTGACCTCCTGTTCTCCTCTCATTCTAAAGCAGCTCACCTAGTGTTAACCATTTTTTTATTGTGGACTCAAAGTTTCCCACAAATGGTGCCAAATGATAAGGGTGAATTTAGTTCAAATATATACTAGGTTGAAATCCAATGAGGTCGACTAGATGATAGGTCAAGAAATATGCTTGAGGTATTTTTGGGATCGAGTCTTGCAATCAACAACAAACATCAAGCTAGTCGAGGTGCCCTCGATTAAAGCATTCCAATGCTCAAGTCAGTAAATCGATCAAGTGATAAACCAATGGAGTGGAAGATTTAGGCAATAGTGTGCATACCTTGCTGAGAGCTAGAATAGGATATTTATAACCTTCTCATGGTGGTTGATATATCTTTGATGCCTCTGTTATGAAAGAAAGGCCATTACCCTTGCTTGAGGATCTTTCAGTCTTAACTAGCTTGTGTCCTATTCCTGATGACACTGTCTCTAATTGCCTAGGACAATGTGGTACATTGGAGGTGCGCCCTAGCCTGACATAGCTACAAAAGGTGGTACTATTGGTGGCATACATCATTAATGCAGTAGCATGCCACCTGACAAGGTATTTAATGTGACCGGAGGGTTGTCGTCTCTCTACAATCTCTCCCATCGAGATGAGTACTTTAGCGGGACACCTCCTAGGGTCTTGGTCACAAGGATCATTCTGATCAAGGCTACATCATCTTGGTCGAGTGGCTAAGGATGCATTATGGGAGCAATTGACCATAACCTAGTCAATTAGGGATGCTAATATTCATCGAGGTAGGTAGGGATCCAGAGGTCGAGTGGAGGTCGAGCATCTACTTGGTCCGAAACACGTTAGGCCTAAAGACAGTCGAGCTGCTTGGGGTGCATCGAACCAACTTCTATCCTAGTCGAGAGTGATTAAAATGGGCCTATTGAACCATCACATATCAATACTTAATAACACTAAATTAATAGTTAATAAATTAATAAAAATAAATAAATTAAAAAAAATTTAATATCTTTCTCCTCCACCCCCACTCAATAAACCCTTCCCAGCCCCTTCCCCCTCGCTAACCCATAGCAGGTGGTCGTGGCCAGTAGGTATGGAAATAGGCTAGGCTTAAGCTTTTACGTAAATGGGTCAGACCCGTTGTGCAAATAAAAAGCTTGAGCCTAGCCTATTATCTATTATGGGCTTTTTTTTTTAAAGTTATGCCTAGCCCTTTTAGTAAATTTTAAAACCTTAGTCTGGTCTAAATGCCTACATAAAAGTTTATTTTCTATAAAGGTTTCTATTAAGTCTAAACATCACATAAATTTAAATTTTTAATATACTCAAACTTGTAATAGACCTTGATAAGCCATAATCAAAATAATAAATAACAAATGCATAATTAAAAGTTCAAATTTAAGTATAAAATTGTATCATTTCAACAAAAAACAATACTAAGCAACATAAAGAATTCTATAAATGACTAATTAAATAAATCAAACACAGTTAGCTACTTAATATTATATCTATATTATTGTATTTTTTATATAAAGAAAGATAAACAAACTAGCTTGTTAAGCATTGCAAGCTTTTTAGAAGAGCCTAAATTTAACCTATTTAGTTAAAAAAAGCTTCCCTTTAAGCCTTAACTAGGCTTTTTTATTAAATAGACTAGGTCATACGCCCCTCACGAGTAACTTGGCCTATTCCTATTCCTATTCCTATTCCTTGCGGTCAGTTGTTGCAAACCACTGCCCTTCATCGACACTAGGCGGCTAGCAGCCACTTGTTGCTAGCCATTGACTAGGCAGCTACTAACCTAGCCATGGTCGAAGACCTAAATTCAAGTGGTGATTAGGGGTGGGGGTAGGGTGGAGTTCGTATAATATATATCTTTGTGTGTGTATTTATATGTATGTATGTATGTATGTATGTATGTATACATAATATAAATGTATATATATTATTTTAAAATATTTTATATAGAAATATTTTTGATTTAAAATTTATGTTTTTTTTAATTTTTTTAGTGAAGATTAAATGGACTTTCAATCTTTTGTAGTTCTTTTCATAAATAAATAAAATTTTTGGGATTTGTAGATAATTAGTCATATTTATTTTAACAGTATCTATCAATATTTAACGGCGTGGGATTGAAAGTGTTTAAAAAATTATGAAATTTGGACTAAAAATAGTCAAGTACCAGTTTTTAGGGCGAACAGTGCAAACACAATTATATTGTGGGACTAAAATATAATTTTCCCATAAACTGGGCTTCATTAATGGATCGATCTGAAAACCTATAAAAAATGAAGCTCATCTCCTCAACATATGGATTCGCAACAATAATATGGTAATTTCATAGATCCTTAATTCGGTTCTGATGGAGATATCAGCGAGCATAATTTTGGCAGATTCAGCAAATTAGATCTTACTCGATTTCAAAGAAGGGTTTCCGCAAAGATGGTCCGTGCATCTTCCAATTGCGCAGGAAATTGACGAACAATCATCAAACTAGGATTTATTAGCAGTTTGTTTCACAAAGCTCAAATAATGCGGGGAAGACTCCAAATTTCCAGTCGGTTTGCTCTTCTGGCAAGTGTACTAGAGGCGGAGTTAAGGATTTGAACTCGTATTGTCAAATGGAGTACATCACGTCCTTGATGGGGCTCAATGACTCCGTTGCATAGGTTTAGGTTTAGATCTTCATGCTGGACTACTTCCTCCAATCAATAATGTTTCCTCGTTGATTACGCAAGAAGAGAGCCAAAGGAAAATTGGTATCTCTATTAAATCTGCAGGTGATCTCATCATACTATAACTTTTACAGCTAAAAATGGTAATTCACAATACCATATACCAAGCCTGTGGAGCATCTCAGACAAGTTAATCTCACCAACACCACTCAGAAACCAAAGAAGGATAGGCTTTATTACTTACGCACATCTCAATTATCCCCGGCCACACAATTGACAGGTGTTGTAAGTTGCTTGGTTATCCCCTGGGGCACAAAGCTAAGCCAAAGCCAGCCAACACCAATACTACTGTAATGGATCTCATCTCTGAATAATCCACTCCATGCAAAGGTGACTTTTCTCAATCCCTCAGCAGCACTTAGTGCCAACAACTGCTATTCATGGTCTCTAATCACCTTGTCAACAGTAATAATGACACCATAGAGTCCACCCCCAACTTCACCAAAAGTACACGTCTCAGTGTATCATCTCCTCTCAAATACACCTCACACTTGGATAATTGATTCTGGTGCATCTACCTATATCTACTCCATGATCCATGCCTTCACTTCCATCATACCCATTCAAAAGTCTATAGTCACTCTTCTCGACAACACATCATTCCAAGTCCACTATACTGGCACTGTTACCATCCGTTTTGACTTAATTCTATACAATGTTCTCTTCATTTACATTTTAGATCCTGCCAAGCTTCACGGCACTACTACACATGTTAATAATGTCTCCAAACATATCTGGCCCAATAGATTAGGACATTTGTCGTTCCAAAAATTAGCTCATATGAGCTCTCTCAACTACACTGTGATGTCTCTAAATCAAATAAAGCAATACCTTGTTGCATATATCCCTTAGTTAAACAAAGGTTTCTTCAGTTTTAGTCACACAACCACATGTCCGAAAACAACGGGCCTCACAATGAACCATCTCTTGCTGGACGTGGATAGTTTTTAACTTTAGCGGACGACTGCACCATGTTTGTCTAGATCTGTCTTCTCAAACGATAATCTGATGTCACTCACATTATTCCACACTTCTTCAATCTTGTTATCACCCAATTCAATACCAAAATTGCAGCATTTTGATCCAACAATACCAAAGAATTAGTGTTCACTGAATTCCTTAATTCAAGAGATGTCATTCATCAACTCTTGCGTTGGAGTGCCGACAGTAAAACTCTGTCCTGGAGCGTATGCACCAAAATCTTCTCAATGTGGCTCATGCTTTATATTTTCAGTCTAAACTTCCTAAAAAAATCTAGTGTTATTATGTGTTAACAGCCACATTCCTCATAAATAGACCCCTTCTCCCTTACTACAACACAAATTCCCCATTGGTCTACTTCACAAATCCAGTTTTGACTACTCCATGCTCTAAGTGTTCGGCTGTCTCGAATTTACCTCAACCCTATCCCCTAATAGACACAAGTTCTACCCAAAAGCTTGAACATGTGTCTTCCCTAGTTACCCTAATAGTATCAAAGGGTATAAGCTACAAAATATCAAATCACAATAGCTTTTTATATCAAGAAATGTAGTCTTTCATGAAGACATATTTCTTTTGAACTCAACCTACCCCCAAAATTCCCATTCCTAATCCTATCACTCTGTCTGTCTCATCAGAATCTTAGAAACTCCTGAAAATCCTTAGTACTCTTCTTCATAATCTACCACAAACAAGTATCCATTATAAGCTCCACACAACCCACTGCGACTCTTAGAAAATCATCAAGAGTCAATAGACCGCCTTCTTACTTACTAGAGTTCCATTGTTACATTCTCAAACATACAACTTTCCTTTTTGCCAACATTCCAAATCCAATATCCAATTACATCCTCTGTAACAAAATCTCCACTGCCCATAGGACCCTCACCCTCAATGTTTCTTCTAATATTGAACCTAAATTTTACCACCAAGTTATCCAATATCCACACTGGAGAACAGCTATGAAGGAGGAATTAGAAGCCATGCAAAAAAGAAAAACCATGCTTGGTTCGGTGTACCTTTACCACCCGAAAAGAATACAATGGGATGCCAATGGGTTTACGAAACTAAATATAGAGCTGACCGCACTAGAGACAAGCACAGAGCCGACCTTGTAGCTAAAGGCTATACCAAGCAGGAGGGTGTAGACTTTCTTGATACATTTTCACCTATTGCTAAGTTGGTTACAGTCAAATTATTCTTAGCCATCGCCTCCTCTCAAAACTGGCACCTCATGCAACCCGATGTCAACAACTCCTTCCTCAATGGCGACCTCTTCGAATAGGTGCATATGGACTCACCCATGGAATATTACAAACAAGGAGAGTCCAGCCATGCTTCTGGAAAACCTGTTTGCAAGCTTCACAAATCAATCTATGTAAAAGAACAAGCAACAGGGCAGTGGTGTGCTAAACACTCACAATAACTACACCAACATAGTTTTCATTAGTCCAAATCAGATTATTTACTATTTACTATAGGCTCAGGACCTTCCTTTATTGCACTTCTAGTGTAAGTTGATGACATCGTCATCACTGGACCTACACAGCTTGTCCTTGATTCTCTAAAGTAGTTCCTTCAGTCTAGGTTCAAACTCAAAGACTTAAGTAACCTAAAATGTTTTTTGGGACTTGAAATTGCACGCTCCAGTCAAGGAATCTCTCTATCCCAGAGACGGTATACACTTCAGCTTCTCAAAGATATATGGTTTGTTGCTTGCAAGCCCACCAATGAACCTATGGATCCCAAGCTCCGAATTACAACCACTGATGGTGAACCTCTCATTGACTAACACATTACCATAGGGTTATTGAAAAATTGTTATATCTCACCCTTACTCATTCGGATATAACCTTTGACATTCACAAGCTAAGCTGATATGTTACTTAGCCCTGACTCCCGCTTACATTTTGTTCATCACTTGCTCAAGTATCTAAAACTGAATCCTAGTCAAAGCCTATTGTTTTTATCCTCATCTCAGCTATAGTTAAAGGCATGCTCTAATATCGAAAGAGGTCATGCCCTCATGACACCAGAAAGTCTACAACTGGCGCTTTACTCATAACCTGAAAATCCAAGAAACAAACTCTATTTCTAGGTCTTCTGCTAAAGCTGAGTATCGCACCCTTGCTGCTACAAAAAGTGAACTATTATTGATACAACAACTCATTCAGGACATTCATATCAAGCTTGCTGCCCCAACAGTGGTCTTCTACGACAACCAGAGAGCCATCCACATTACCTCAAACCCCAACCCCATTTTTCATGACGGGACCAAACATAGAGATCAACTACCATTTCGTCCAAGGGAAGATAGCTTCTACCCTCATCAAGCTCATACCTATACAGTCCCATCATTAACTTGCAGACCTACGCAATAAAGTCCTCGCAATTTTTCCTTTGTTCCTGCTTCTATCCAAGATGGCCATTAAGGATGTTCACCGTCCATCTTAAGGGGGAGCATTAGAGACCACTAGAATCACCATTAGAGTTAGCCAAATCTTTATTTAATCATTTTGTTGTATGTAGTTAGCAGCAAGTTAGTTAGACAGATGTCCTATTAGTTAGTTGGTTGCAATCTCGTTTCTCTCTCTTGTCAAATGTATAAACACAGCGTATCGTATCCAAATTACTTTCCAGTCATCACGTCTAACACCCATCAAAATGCTCACCTTGAAAAGATCCTTCACATATTATTAAGTTTTTCATTTCTTTTTTAGCTTTCTGTCAGAGAGAATAAAAAAAAAGGAGTTTTCACAAATTTTATTAATCTCTAACATTCTATTAGTTTGAACAGTTGTCTGTTAGTCTCAAATATTAGTCTCCATGCTTTCGAGGTATTAGTAAGTATATTGGCTTGTCTTCCATGGAGTAATTTAAATCCTTTAAATTAACTCACTTATCCTTCAAACCAAGCAAATAGCAATCCTGCACACAACTATTGCATTTTGAGAGTTACATTATCTAAACTAGCAGTTAGTGCACACTTGACACATGTGCATTTAGTAAAAAATGAAAACTAACATATTACAGTAATGTAATTTCAAAATCCAAGTGGCTTAAAAATGATTGCTGCAATAAAGAAAAAAATCAATCAATTAACACCAAATAAAAACTTATCCATGCAGCTCTAAAAAAAAGTTATAAATAATAGTATAACAATAGTTTTGATGGAGAATCATACCTACAAGAAGTTGGAAATATGAAAATATATATAGCTATGTATAACTTTAATGGAACAATTATATGGTAGTAGTGGAATAGCAGTGAGTTAATAGTTATTCTATATAAATATGAGAATTTATAAAAAATAAATTAAAGTATTTTAGAAAAATAATTGAAAAACACTAAAAAATAGTACTCTTTATTACTAATTTTTTATTTATTTTTTAACCAGATACCCAACTCCTTATCATGCACCCCAACTTCTAACTCCGATCATAAAATCAAAAATTAACATCGTAGGATTACTCTTCTCGACAAGAGAAACACAATCATACCCATAAAGCTGAAGCCTATTTGCTTTCATTCTCAAAACCTATTTTTACATTTTTTTTATTATTTAAAATTAAAACACATCATTTCATACATAGTTTTACCCAACATATTTTTATTTTTATTCTTAAAATATATTTCCCAAATATATAAATCTTCTCCCAATAACCTAAATATCTTTTCTCTGTTATTATTATTATTATTATTATTATTATTATTATTATCATCACTATCTTTCTCCACTTACAACTTACTAAACTCCACATAATTATTATTTTTCTAATAATCTTTCCAAATACAAATTCAGTTGATGAGTTCAATGAAAGGAGTGTGTTGGTGGCTTTAATTTTAGTTTTGGACCATCAAAGAGGGAGAAATCAAGGCACGGTTAATGGCGGGGTCGTGGTGGCTTTTCTAGAAATTGGCTCACGATGTGGTGGAAGGTAAAATTGAGGGAGGTATTTTATTCAACTTGTCAAGGCACATACTCTGGTCAGTTGAGTTCCCACCACTGCAGCAACGGACCGCGGTGCTCCGACGGCTTCAGCACAAAGCGCTGGAATTTAATTTACAACTTCAAAAATTCCATGACCAATTTCTAACAACATTTATTCAATTAATTAATAAGCAACATATTTTATTGATTACGTACACTCTTTTGGAAAATAAATGAATAATAATAGAATTGAAGTGTACCTACTAATTCAGCGCTAATTATAAAATATTTGGCAATTAGTTTTACAACTTACTAATATTAACATAAAATTTAATTATATTATATTTTTTCCACTATTTCTTCCAAAAACAGCAGACAATACTCGTCAACATTTTTCACTCTCATTTCTCATATCCACAAGTATTTCACTCTCATCCAATAATCAATCACCATCTCAAATCACAGCAACTCTAATCATTATATTTTTTTCTAACAGCCGAACACAACTCCATTTCTCTATCTCATTTATCCTAAATTTAACATCCCATCTCATTTCTCAGAATAACAGAAAATGAAAAAAAACTCCCACAGACAACCACTCCCCAGTCATCTTTAATTAAACAACAAAAATTGCATCCCCAAGGTCAAGTTTCTATCTTAGTCCACAAGCTGTACAGACAAGATCCTCATCACAAAGATGCCTGTCCAAATATCACTTCATTTCAATAAGCATCCCTATCCTCCTTAAATATCAAACTACCATTCCCCGTTTTATCCATCCACTCAAGCTCAATGACCCAAATCCACAATCTAAGCACTTGACTGATAACATCCCATGATAAAACACAGAAATAGACATCACCGACATCAAAGTTTAACTCAAACGAAAAGGGCAAAAAATAAAAAAGATGATCATCGCTGAATAAGTGCAGTCTCCTGTGGTCTTATTTCCAATTCAACAAGCATAAGCAGCAGCCAACAGAATCCACAGGACCTGGCCTCACAATTACTTCTACCATTTGCATTTGCTTATAACAATAGAAAAACATGATGATTTGAGTTTTTTCCAGCATCAACGTACAGTTATTTTTTGCCCTTTTTCTTACCACCAGTGCTTTATCCAGTTCCTTGATTGGTCCTGCTTTCATGATTCTACAAATGTCTATAAAATTGCTCTTCCACAATTCAGTATTATCACTTACTATAATATTAAATGCATCCATGGCGACCATGAGAATCTAGCCAGAACTGGATTCAACCTTCCACTACAAACATCTATGTGCTTTTACATCGAAGTATGTTTGCTTTCTCCTCCTATTACATCATGTTTTAGAGCGCTTCAAGTAGACCAATACCCCGATGCCTGTCACAACAACTGTTCCAACAAAAATCCCTGACCTGAGAGAAATCCATCCAGCTTTATCTGCAGTTGCAGTATCAGGCGACGGCCTTCTTGTTTCTAGACTTGAACTGTGGTAGTCCAAATGTAACCTCAAAACCTGGTCAAATGAAATATCACATGAACAAAAATGACAGCCACAAGTTACTGGACTGTTTGAAGTGAAATGAAAGCTCCAGCGCACAATAACCATGGATCCATAAACAGACCATTTTCCCCACTATTTTCAGTTATTATCCATTTTAAGCCGCATTATACACCAATCGTGAAGGACATTTTGTAGATAAACAATAGACAGAAGGAAATATGCAATTAAAGCTTCTTGACTAAAGGATAAATTGGAAAAAGGCAGTCTCATTACATAGCAGGAAGTACTAGTTGGTAATTTTAGCTTCCATATAAAATTGTAGATTATCATTGGCCAAGCTTAAAATAGTACCAGCCAGCAGCAGATAAGTACTATCATATTGGCATCAGCACTACTTGCAATCGTGGTGGTTAAACATTAGTCAATGTTGATTCTATGAAAGTGACAGAAGGAAATTAATAAATTATAAATTATGTGAGATGGTTTACTAAGCAAGCTAGAAAGCAATACAAGTTATTACCAAAAGTAGCAGAAATGAAACATAGGAAAGATCTGGGCTGTTGATTACCAACAAGACCATATCAGATAGTTTATTCACCTATATATAAAACAAAGGCATGCCAAATATTAATTTTTCATGTAAGTATATGGACTAGGTTTACGATTTGAAAGGTCCCAGGCAATGATCATCAACCCACAAATCAAACTAATTCATATATTTACAAATACGCACAATGCAACTCAGTCATGAGCTTCATTACCTTGGCAAGAAAGGTCAGATCAAAACTGGAGTTCAGCCAAACCCAGCAAATTCAGAAACTCAGTGACAACTTTGCAGAGAAGTCATGGCAACAGATTACAATTACAACAAATGACATGCCTCCAGAGTTAAATTGTCGTAGCAGATCCATTCAATTATATTAGTTTGTGTTTTTCCATGAACAGTTGGAAGAAAGGTATCCTGGGATGTTGAAGGAAAAAGATTGAATTTGCATTTTGGAAGAGAAGACAAGTGTATAGGCTTATAGGCGGCATAGGATGGTGACAAAGTAACAAAGAATACTTAACTAGAAAGTAGAGACCAGTTGACGTTTCACATAATTGCGAACACCCATATTGTTTACATAATTACATTGTCAAACAGTAGCATTCATGTTTCACTTGAAGATTCTCCCCATTGCCTATTGGTCTAAATAACTTTGTTTTATTGAAGATTAAGCAATCAGATTCGCACCTTTAATCCCATTGATCTTGCATTGCTAACAGCACCAACAAGGTCTCCATCTGTTGTGAGCAAAACTTTATCACCTTCATCATCTTCATACTAAAACAGAATTGGCAAAAATGTTAATAAGCTTCTCACTGGAAAGCAAAAAATAAGGAATGTGTAACATGTTTTCCACCCACCAAAAGTTGAGGCTGACTCTGATCATTGGACTCACCTACCCGTTGCATAACAGCAGAAACAAGCTCAGCTAAATTCTCTGTGCCTGGATTAGGGAGACAAAGAAAGTAGAATAAAACATTACACTAAACAAGACACCTACTGTTCTCTTTCTTCATTAGCTAAACAAGCTACAAGCAATGCTTGATAGGCCATTACAACAAACAGAACAACTTTAGCTGGCTTTCTTCATTGGGCTCATTAACAGCTACAATGAGAGCTCAAATAATCCATTAGATAATGTAAAAGAATCAGTAAAAGCAATTAAACATCTTTATACCAACCAAGATCAGCCCGATTGATAGAGCATTATGCTCCTTTGAAAACAATAGGGCATGATTTAACAACATTAGTCCGAAACCAGTAGCACTTTTTCCATAATGAGTAAGTCAAATAACAACCATCACTCGCCTAAAATTTTGACATTAAGCATGCATAAGCATAGTGTATGACATAGATCCAAGACAAAAACTCAGTCTTGAGAACACATAATTTCAATATCAGGACCGCTCCAAGAGCTAGTTCCATGCTGAACAGGACCTTCTATTTACCAATTTTCTTTGGTATTTTCAATTTCCATTTAATAAAACACCACTGATGCTACTGCTGCTTTTCTTAAAATTCTAACCAAATTTTTAATTTCTGCTACATTGTGCTCTAATAAAGAACATGAATTTTTAGAGCTCTATACAGCCAATTGGTGACATAAGTTTTCTTATTTGATTAAAGAACAATTTTTTAACATAAGTCTCTATAAAATAATAGAGTCATGCATGAGTTAGACAGACATTGAAACAAATCAAGATGGGACCCTTTGATGCTATGCAAGGTCTACACTCACCAAAATTAAATCGGTGCACACGCGCTCTATGGTCCTGAAATTTGAAAGAAAATGAATTCCCCAGACCAAGAGAAGGGTATGCAGACTTTGCATGTTCCGCTGCATCTGATGCAATATACTGTGACATAGACAGCTCACTGTAAAAATGAGCAAGCAAGAGCTGTAGTCATACAACCAGGCTATCAAAATAATTCACAAGTAAAGCAAGAGCAAGACCTGTGAGTGTCAAAATCATCTGAGGGCTCTAAATTAAGAGCTGAATCCCAAAACTTTTGCATCACTGTATTTGCAACATCATTAACAGCACCAGAGCCCCTCTCAACCTTGAGAAAAGATTGAAGGACTTTAGTTCTGCCCACCACAGAAAAATCATACACATCCACTACCATTTCCCTAATTCTGCTTAGTTGCCATAAGCAGATGACAATAATTCCCCACAAGCAGGCAAGTTCGAAGATCTTTTTAACCATACAGAAATGCAGAGATAAAATAAAGTTGCATAATGGCAAAAAAAAATTACTTCTATATTCTAAATCACAACAGACACAGAGTAAAAGACCAGGATCAGTCAGTAAATAACATATATAATTTCCAGCAGAAAGTTAATACTGGGTAAAAAGAATTAGTAAGAACACTCATACATATAAATGTATGCTGAAATGGATAATACAGTTTCCAATGAAGGATGTGTTTGTGGCTTGAGTCGGGAAAAAGAAATAACAGAGTATCCCACAACTTCTCCCCTGACACTATTGACAACAAAGTTAGGCAGTTCCACTCATACAGTTCTCGGTTACCAAATGTCAAGAAATGAAATTACTATTTCTGGTCAAAAGATCACAAATGTATTTAAAGTATTACTCCCTCCATCACAAAGTATCATGCTAATTTAACTTGAAACGGAGTTTTAGATAATAGTTGAAGATGTGAGTTTTGGGTATCTTTTCACTTTTGTGCTTCAAAAAGGTGGTTGCAAGATAGTGGTGTCACGTCATTATTTTAATTCAAAGGTGATTTTCCATAAAAATAATTCCAGTTTAGGAAATGGATTTAGGTTGTCCCTTGAAGGAAATAAGCCTAGTATACTTGGGACTAAAAGAGGAGTAGCAGTAGCAATATTAATAATATAATGATGATGATGATGATAATATACTCTCCCCATCCCAAAATTTTGTATTTAGCTAGACAGAACAAATTGTTAATTGAGAGGTCACTAGCGTAAGTTTTGTATACTTTTAAACTACTTTCCTTAAAAGTCGTACAGTTCATGACTTCACATCATTACTTTAATTCATAGTTACAAAAGGCATGAGAGGAGAGGCAGGCAGGAAGCCCACTTTTACGGCGAGGCGGGCGACCAAAAGGCGAATGAGCAATAATCTAAAAAATATATATAATGCAAAAATTCTGGAAATATGTTTTAAATACCAAAACAATATATGAGAAATTAAATTATGTTCAAAACTTTAAAATAAAGTAATAAAAATACTAATAAACAAAAAGAAATAAGAAACAGTAAAAATTGGGGAAAAAAATGGCTAAAAGAAAAAATGAGAATAATAAAGCAAAAAACAACAAAAAGAAAATATAACCAGGAAAAAAAAAAGCAAAAAAGATGTAACAGGAATAAAAAACAGCAAAAAAAGAACAGAAATAATTATATCCATTAGAAAAAACAGAAAATTTTAAGTTTAGAAAAAAAGAAAAAAGTCCATACAAAATAAATTAAAAAGAAGCAAAAACCATACAAAAACTCAAGGTTTCTAGAGAAAACAGAAAGGAAAAAAACAAAAAGAAGCAAAATTTTACCTGGCGGCCACTGGCAGCGGTGAACAGCGGCAGCAAGCAGCAAAGCCACAACAGGACTGGGCAGTGGACAATGAGTGGACCAGTGCTAATATTTTTCTAAGTTGAAATTATGGGTTTTTATTTATCTATATTATTAAAAAAAATCATAGATATTACATTTCAGTAAGGCGGCCCACGCAGTCCGCCTTACTGGTTGAGGCAAGGTGCACGAGGCACCCGCCTTAGGGCACCTCTTATCTGGCGCCTCGCCACAGCAATATGAGGCGCCAGGTGCTCGCCTCACTTGCCTGGCCGCCTGAGGCAAGCAAGGGAAGCGACTTCAATAACTACGCTTTAATTAAGAGGGTAGCATTGGAAAAATCATTTTAGGAAATGACGTCTCATTTTGCAATGTCCCAAAAACGAAACAGAAGCGATAAATTAGGAACAAATCGAGCAATAATGTGACAAAGACTATAGGAAATATGCTTGTGTAGGGAGATTTGAATTGATTAGCAATATTTGCAAAGGCCCTTTTGAAGGCCATCTTGGCACAAAGAAGTGAAGAAGTGCCCCAGATCAATGGGGGTAGGCAATTATCCCATGAGGCATATGTCTCGGCATTGGACCACATTATTTTGCACCCCAAAGAGCCCCAGGTCAGCGGGGCCACGCCCCGAAAGAGTTTGAAACAAAAACGTCCTTATCAACTTTGGAAGGCTTTATCACCTAAAGCGTCGTAGATAACAAATTTAAAACAATAGAAAATTAAAGAAACACTCTCCAGCAGGTTCAATACTTCTACTTTTCTCCACCATATTGGCTTTGATGTTAAAGGATATTGTAATTGTCAAAGTAAATTATACAGTGTTATTTCCTTCATTTCTTAATTCAAGCCTCATATTATTAGAGTTTATTTAAAAAATAGTAGTAAGTTCTAATTTCATTTGCTACTTTTCCCTCCAAAGACCATCTTTCTTTATCTCATGGTTTTCTATCATTGCAAGAACTCTGGGTTAAGGTCCTTCTTGTTTTTAGCATACTATGCTTTTACCAGCTCAATTTCATACATGGTTGTATTCCCAGGAACTCTGTAATATGTTATGTTATTTTTATTTTCAATAACATCTATCTTTTTCAATAATGAACACTACAATTTGGGCATATGTCCAACCCAGGACATGTGAAATGCCTTGCCCGTGCAGTTTTAAACACAGGTAATATGGCAGGTACATCTCTGGTAGTTAATGTGAAAAAGAATTACTAATTACCTATACTAGTAAACTTACACCAATGTACCAATTTAAAGAGATTGCAGCATCAGATAAGCAGACGAAATCAAAAAGAAGAAACCAAAAAAGCTTAAAAACACAGCTGCACATGATCTATAGCAATCAAAGGTAAAAGAACTTTACCATAGAAATTGCTGCATGAGTTATCTGCAGAACATCTACGCAGGCAGCAACACATCCATCTGCTACAAAAATAGCTTTAAGAATTGAGGCATGGCAAAAAGAAAAGAAAAGGTAGTACTCACCTTTGTCAACCACAGGAAGATGTAAAAATTTTGCATCGTGCATTATATGCAATGCTTCAAGAATAGTGGTCTCAAGCATTGCACATTCAGGGTTGGGCGTCATAACCTTGAGAAAGATAAGTTTCACAAAAACATGATAAGTCAACAGAAATATGTTCATTGAAACAATGATTATCAGACAAAAATTAAGGAAACGTATTTCACTAGATCAACGAATTTCTAGTTTACATGAGGTGACATTGAAAGTCTACTATCTACTACCACAATGTCCATGGCAGATCAGCACAAAGTCAATGAGTAATCTAAGTTATGAGTTGTATCAGTAATGGGAGACAGAGAAGGATTAGCAATCAGATTAAAATAGTTTGGTTATCATGCATCTATGTAAGTAATTTAGAACATGAAACCGAAAAGACACCCATACGATAGCAAATAACTCATGACAAGAGAAAGAGAATTATAGGAGTCATCTTTTTCAAATGTGTCATCATCAAAACAACTAAGGTGCAAAAGCATGGCAATCGTCGTTATATATGCTGAGCGTCAAAAGAGCATTAAGTTAGTCCAGTAAATGATGCAATAAGAAGAGAATGTTAAGCATATTTTGTGAACTGGAACCACTAAATTAAAGAAGCTGTAAAACCTTTTCCACTAGAGTCAGCTCAGGCGAGAGATTTGGAGCCACAACTCTCATAAGTATATCTCTAGAACTGCATTGAATTCCAAAAATAAACATGAGCTATGATAAATTTGGAAAGCACATATCAATAAGTATATTTCATCTACAATATTACAATTGAAAGAAGGATGTTTATCTGAGCTAAATATTTTACGTCAGTATCCCCTGAATCTTGTTTCCTGTCATAATAAGAACAGAATTGACCCGACATTCACTCATCTTTTTAGAAGCAACCTGAACAGGATCTGAAGGTGATACCATTGCAACCCTGAGGATGTGAAAACATTGCAGACTAAGAAAAACAAACAATACAAGAAGACAGTGCTCTCATAAAGAAAGACGCTCAGCAAACAGTTTTTACCTAGAACTTTCGGAAATGATAGTGGATAGAGAAGGCTTAAACATGCGTTCTCTAAGTGTTTCTATAAAAGCTGATGGTGCTGAAATAGAGAAGAAAGCCAAAAATAAAGAAACTTCAATCAACATTTAATAGATACATGCTAAGACAAGTAATGCAATAAAAGATAAATACCGACGAACTGTTATGAACTCTAAAATCCAATCCCACAACAGTGAGTATGAGTTCTTTCAAACGATAAGTTAAGCAGCTACTACATGGCATACTAGCTACTAACTGGGCTTGGGCTACAGCATTTGAGTCAACAGTAGCCACAATACTTGGCTGGAGCACGGTATAATGAAACAGGTAGTTCCACTGCTCTCAAATAAGATCCTAGAAGAATGAAAAGTGTTGGGAGGAAGGTCCATAGTGGTCAGCACTGGTGTGAATCTAGGGTTGTGCACAGTTTTCTAATGGTCTCCAATGTGGACATAGGCTCTAGGTTTCATGGGCAAGTAATGGATTAACATTGAGTTGAGCCTTTTAAATCTACTATGCCTGATTCTTCTCGGAAGTGAACCAGGCTGCTACAGCTACTTGGAATTGGCCAAGCTAATGGTATGTTCCATTGGATCAATGACCCACGAAACTAGCAGAGTCAAGCTGGGACGATAGCTCGGGATGAGCATTGAATCTCAGAATATTATTCTGCCAAATGGGCTAGGTTAAATAGCCCAAAATCGATCAGGGACAAGTGAAACTCATAGCAGCGGTTAAGACAGAATCCCAAACAAGATAAGAAATGTTGAGGCCTAGAAGGAAAAGACTTCTCTATGATCCTATTATCTTAAGAGGTAACATCCTATTAAGAAACTGAAAACTGTATACATAAATATCATTGCAAAACCCTAATTGATGTACGTTTCTATTATTATTCCAGCAAATTCTATCCTTTTTCCTCGACAAGAAGAATTCATTTTCTAACTTAGGCATAGGAGGGTTTTGCTACGAAAGCTCACAGGGACAACACAATATATTTTTTCCAGGCCTCACCATTGAGAAAGAAGCTTTCTGTTGGTGCGACATTTCAGCCAGCATCCATCTCGAACAAAGGTGTTCTACATCTCATGGAAGAGTTTCCTAACCTGTCAAGGCTGTTTGCGTGGAAATCCTGAATTTTGACAAGTTTGTGAAGGCTTGAATAGCTAGTACATAACAACCAGGCTTAAACTTTACAAGCTAGCACTTCAGCATTGATGAAGTTCAAAAACCAGTACATTTGACAACATCAAGCCGTATTAATGTATAAGTTAGCCAGTGAAAAGCTTCAACAGGATGGCCCAACAGAAAAACAGCTTACTTCTTTTAATTCTTTCTTTATATTGCTTTCACTTTCAGTCATAGCCCCAGCCCTTCCTAATTAACTAGTGAAGGCATGTTGCACTTTTCTGCATCCCCATTAAAATATTATATTCATATGTCGAGAGCATGATCCAGCAAAGGGCTAAACTGAAAAAATAAAATATATATATATATATATGTATATGTGTTAGAAAATAAACATGATAATAAGAAAACATAAATTTAAAGCCAAACTCCAGAAAAAGCATTTAAAATAATCCAAAAAATATTAAAACCCAAACTCAAGAATATAAATTTAGAAAGCTGAAAGAAAATTTCCAAATCCAATGAAATAAATAAATCTGAAATGACATAAAATTTAATAAAAACAAATAGAGAAATTCAAATTAACTGAAAATTTTTCAACACTAAACCTAGGAATATCAATTTTGTATAAAATAGAAAACCCATAATGAAGCCAAGTAAAATGAATTCAAGATAAAAAGCAATCAATGCAACTTAACTTCAGATCATGTGTTCAATTCAGGACTTCCTCCATATATATTGCATTAAAAATTGTTCCTCAATGACAATAAAAATTGGTCATGATTAAATCAACCTTCCTACGGATAAATGCTGGGCAAGAAAACGGACATATATGTGAGTTAAAATTAATTCTCTAACACAGTAGATAATACCTTTTATTCTGGTACACATTTAGCTGATAACCATAATACAAAACCAACATTTATAGCAACTAACTTTTGGAAATGAAACCAACCAGAAAAATTGCTTCCAAATTGACGTTCGACTCCTTCAACTGCAGCTGCGATGGCACTTCCATGCTCTGCAGCCTTCTCCATTCTTGATATAGCATCATAAAGGCATTTAGTGATATCTAACATTGCTATAACTTCACCATTCTCTACAACAGGGAGGTGTCTGAACTTCCCTATTGAAAGACAAAATAATAATTAGGAAATCCATAATTACAAGGATGACATATATAATCATCCAAAGTTTGATGCATATTAAAACTAAGAACAATATTTCAGAGGATTCTAGTTGGGATAACAGATGTGAAATTAGAATAGTGAATGAAAACATTACCTGTGATAGTTGTTAAGAAAAGCAAGCTAATTTAGCTAAATTGGATTCTAAAGTACAGCAACATCTCTTTTTAGAATGTTAGGATTCTTAAAGCAGGATAACCATGCAAGTTTAAGAGAGAAGACCATGGTTGCGCGACCAAAAAACTAACTAGTGCTTCAGAAGAAATTTATATTCTGAGGCTAAAATAGCATATCTTATTCCATCACCTATTGAGTATAATTCTGCTAAAGTTACCCACTCAATAGCAATTATAGTTAGGTTATCAATGCTTAATGTAACAACATGAAATATTTCAAACTTAAATCCTAGTTCACTACTGACACACACAAGTATTTCGGTTACAAGTATAAAAAATGGAAGGAAACAAGGCAAAGATAAGGCAACCTTGGACCATCTTCTGCAGAGCATCAATAGCCAAAGAATCTGAGTTCACAAAAATTGGGTTCCTTGTCATCACTTTAGAAATTACTGTCTGCTCTGGCCTCAACTCCTCAGCTATAACCCTGGTTGCAATGTCCTACGGACAAAAAACTCGAACTAAATTTAATCATCAACAATCTTAAAATGATAATGCCACATATTCTAACTCAGTAATTCACTAGGGGCAGAAGGCCCATTAGTTCTAAACGATGATGTATTTACTGAATTAGCATATTCAGCAATATTGCCTTAGAACTCTTTGCCTTCTTGCTTCCACTTATGAAAACAAATCAAATTGCAAATCCAAAACTAACCAAAACAAAACCAGAAAAAATATACAAGTATATATACAATGATCATTAGAAGAGAGAACCTTATCAGTGACAATTCCCGAGAGCAGGGCATTAGCATCAGTCAGTAGAACAGCATCAACACGCCTGGCTGCCATCCTCCTACAGGCCTCCGACACAGTGGTCCCCTCAGGAATTGTAAGAGCCTTAGACAATCTAAGTTTCTTCACTGTCCTCTCCCCAGAAACAGGCCTATATAAACAGACACAAAATTAACATAGAAGGCAAGAAATGATCCAAAACACAACCTATTGAGTCAAGGAGTAGGTCAGGTGCAGAGCCACAGAGGTAATAGAAATGATACTAAAAACGCATTTATGGGAAAGAAACACACATACACAATACAGTTGACAGACTATGATAACACAGTGAAAGTAATCATGCATGAACGTGTTTAATACTAAGTAGAAAACACAGGACTTTCACCCAAGGTTTCAAAAATATGGTTGTTTCTCTCAAATTCCATACAGAGCAAGCATTAGTGGGTGCATGCAATACTCATAAAAATAGCTGGGTAAAATTACACGAGAAAAATAATGGCGCCCTACTATGACTTCTAAAGTATGTATATTTGCAGTCATGGATTCAAATTAAATAAAATTTTTAAAGTTTCCTATGTATCACTATATAACTTTTACCGACACAGCAAAGAGGCAGAAACCACATTCAATGAGGACTAATGAGTTTCCTTCTAAAAACGCACCACAAACAGCAGCAAGATTTTTATGCAGCAACCATCTTGTGATCAGCCTTCCCCAGTATCACCGAGTAAAATACGTAGACAACTAAAAGCACTGTCTACTTTGTGCTTTAAAGTTTTTATGTTTAGCCCTGAAGAAGCAAACTTCTTTCCTCAACGTTTTTAAGTATCCAATTGATTCCTTAATCAAGAACAAGAGAAATTTCACTAATAACAAGAGCAATAGGCACGCACAACCACACAGAATCGCATATTTAAAGGGACTTACAAGTGAGTAGGAGATTGAGGCTTGGCGTTGGTCCCATTAGTGGCGGCACCGTTATCGGAAGGAGGACCGGAGAACTTTTTTACGGAGGAGGGATTGCGTTTTTGAACCGTGCTGTTGCGTCTGGGAGCAGGAGGACCCAGTTGACTACTCATCTCCTGGTTATATCACAAATTAATCACCAAATCGATGAATTTACTTATAATTTTATAGGGATAGGGTTCTGAAGATTCCACGGTAGGAAGAAAATGAACGAATAGAGAGGTCAGGACTCGAACTTGGCAATGCCCCAGCCCTGTCTTCCCCTCTCTCTGCTGTTTTTCTTCTTCTCCTCCTCCTCCTTTTGAGATGCTTGAATGATTAAAATTGAAGAATTTTGCGGAGATTCGATTCTGTTCCGGGTTTGTGGTTTCTGCTTTTCCACGACCCTTCTACGTAAAACCCGACTTGAAAAATCTGGAAAAAACATAGAAAAGTGACTTTGGAGCAAATATAATCCATGTTCAATTTGTTTCAAATTTAAATTGAATTTAGTATTAATTTAAGAAAAACTTATTTAAAAGTACCAAAATTACTTTTTATTTTTATAATCAGTCCCCACTTAATTTGTTTAACTAAACTCTCTAATTTTGTTAAAATTTTAAAGTTTACTCCCTACTAACTTGATTTGACAAAAATACCCTTAAGTGTAATATTTTTCACTTCTTAATCATAAACAAAAGATAATATTAAATCCTATCAATATCAATATCAATATCATAAATAAAAAGAAAAAAAAAATGCAAGCAGCTCCACAATGGAAATGAAAATAACTGTATGAGCCAACAACCACCAACCTGCATCTGCATTGTCTTTTTCTTTTTTCATTTTCATCATTTTTGGGTTTCTTCTTCATTATTTTTAGGTTTCAGTTGTTTCTGAATTTCTTGTATTTTTCCAACAATGTCAACCAGCAGTGAAGCTAAAGTGTTCAATCAAGTGTTGAGGAGTTGCTGCTATAAAAACTAGCTCCATGTAATATCAATTAAGGATACTACGACTTTAATAGACATGTACATTAATCTCGTAAGAAAATGGAGTAAAATCAATGTTGAGCTCTTTAGTTTGCGATACATAGCTCCACATCAAAGATTGTACATGATATTAACTAATAATGAAAATGTCCTAAATATAGTCTTACTGCATTTGATATTAAAGATAAACATAGTTAACATCCTGGTAAACTGAAATGATGAATCAAGCAGCAGTGCCAAGAAGAGCTGTGATGTTTTAAGGTAATACTTCCACAAAATCAAAACTGTACTGCAGTTTGTAAAGTTTTATATATCAAAGTTCTGAAATTATACTCCATTTATTTGAAAATCTTTCTCTACTTTAGAGCATTTTACATTATATTTCATTGCAAATAAAATTGTACTCCATTTGACAAAAATTATACACTATTATTTAAGTTTTATACTTCAAGTATTCAACTAAACGATTATCAAAAATTATATTGTCGTTGCTGGAGTTTTATACTTCAGAAGTTGGAAATTATACTTCACTTTATCTAAAACTGTACTTTATTTTCTTCTAAAATTATATTTTATTTTACCTAAACATATACTTTATTTATTGAAGTTTTATATTTCAAGTGTTCTATTTAATGATTATCCCAAATTATACTGCAGTTGCTAGGATTTTATACTTAAACTACTCCACTTTATACAAATTTGTACTACAGTTATCTAAAATTATACTTCATTTCACATAAAATTGTACTCTATAATTTAAGTTTTATATTTGAAGTGTTCTACTAATAGATTATCAAAAATTGTACTACAGTTGCTAAAGTTTTGTATTTCAAATGTTCGGAAAGTATATTTCACTTTATTAAAATTATACTTCTTTTTGCTGAAATTATACTTTATTTTACCTAAACATATACTCTATTTATTGATTTTCTACACTTCAAGTGTTCTATTTATTGATTGTCTAAAATTATACTTTTTTTGCTGGAATTTTATACTTCATGTGTTCTGAAATTGTACTTTCCTATAAAATTGTACTTCTATTTTCTAAAATTATACTTGCTTCATTTTACAAAACCTATAATTTGTTCATTGAAGTACTATACTTTAAGTGTTCCAAAATTGTATTTCATTTTATCTAAACATGTACTTCAATTAGCTGAATCATTATATTTCATGTTATCCAAAATTGTGCTTTTTTTTTTTTTAACTATAATTCATTTTACCTAAATATGTACTCTATTCATTAAAGTTCTATACTTCAAGTGTTTTATTTATTGATTATCCAAACTTTATTTAAAATTTTACTTTTTTTTGAAATTATACTTTATTTTACCTAAAACTGTACTTTATTCATTAAAATTCTGTACTTCATATGTTCTATTTATTGATTATTCAAAATTGTATTGCAGTTGCTATGGTTTTATACTTAAACTATTCAAAATTGTACTTCATCTTATACAAATTTATACCTCAGTTATCTGAAATTGTATTTCATTTCACATAAAAGTGTACTCTATTATTTAAGTTCAATACTTCAAGTGTTCTACTAATAGATTATCAAAAATTGTACTGCAGTTGTTATGATTTTATACTTCAAATATTCTAAAATTATACTTTAATTTATTAAAATTGTACTTCTTTTTTGTGAAATTATACTTCATTTGTCAATCTCAAGGGATGCAGTCGAGAAGAAAATTGGTTCGACCAATGCATCGCACAATGAATTGGCTTTAACTAGCAACTTAATTGATGCATGGAGGATTTGCATATATAAGAAGGGTTAGACATTTAAAGATGCTCAAAAGTTCAAAATTATACTTAAGAATTATGTGGTGTCTACTTTGCGGTCATTTAAATACTAAAAAAATGACAACAAAAAAATCATAGTCGTTTGCAGTGATGAAAATTGCAAATGGAGAATCTATGCATCAAGGCATAAGATTGATAAATTATTTGGCATTAGAAAATGCAATCTAGAGCACACATATGGTGAGGCTAATCATCGAATAAGGGGACATCCTAAAGCCGATTCCGCATGGGTTGCTAACATTGTAAAAGATAAATTGAGATCAGAGCCATGTTATCGGCCCTCTACCATATTGAAAGATGTCCACAGATAATATGGTGTGGAACTTAGGTACCATAAAGCATGGATGGTAAGGAATTAGCTATGCAAGACATCCATGCACTGAGAAAAGATCTTATGACAAGTTGAGGTGGTACTATGATGTTATGAAAAGGACAAACCCTGGAAGTATTACAAACTGTGAGATTGACCCAATTAGTCAAAAATTTCATCAATTATTTATATGTTTCAATGCTTACCTCATTAGTTTTCTCAGGGGATGTAGGCCACTGATATTTTTAGATGGCACCTTTATTAAAAATAAATACAAAGAATGTTTATTCATGATGTCAGTAAGGGTGTTAATGATAACTTATTCATGCTAATATATGTAGTTGTTGACTGAAAATAATATTAATTAGGAGTGGTTCTGCTTCAAGCTAATAAGTGTCTTAGATTCTCAATATCTGCCTAGCTTATTAAGGTTCACTTTTTTCGCCGATCAACATCCTGGTCTTCTTAAGGCCATCCCCATGATATTTTCTGGTAGCCACCATACATATATTGCTTGAGACACTTAATGGATAACTTTAAGAAACAAGTAAGTGTACTTTATCTTTGTTTGTGAAACAATTATATGAAATACACTCTAATTCGTAACATTTAGTACATTACTATTCTATTATTTTAAATTCAGGTATTAACGAAACACCCTCTACATAACAAGAAACATTGGTGCTCTATTTTTATGAAAGCTACATATGCGTCTATAAGGTAAGAGTATAAACGACATATAAATAGCATCTTGGAGTTGTTGCCACTTGCTAAAGACTTTATTATGTAGTTTGGCCTACGATGTTAGGCAAATTCCTTATTTAGTGGAGATCGATGGGGGGGTAATAAACAAATATCAAGCATAATATTGGAATAATTGGGTTAAACCAGCCCGATTTATGCCAGTTGCAGCCATGGTTGATCACATACACACATAAATAATGGTTATGATGCATGATTGACAAAAAAAATCTCATAAGATGGTTGGTTAAATATGTCCCAAGCAAGAGAAGAAGTTGGCAATTAATCATATGCATTCTTGTAACTTAAAAGTTGTCATATTTATCAGTTGGAGCTTTGAGGTGATTGAGCAAGATAAATAGTATGCTGTAGATTTACATGGCAGGATATGTTCGAGCAAAGCATGGCAGATTGATAAAATACTATGCAAACATGCTTGTGCTTGTATCGAGTCGATGTCACTTTCACCGTATGACTTCACTGAACAATACTACCGAGTCGAGATGTATCAACAAGCATACCAAACAGTAATAAACCTTGTTCTTACGTTTGATATGAATCTGTTCCCGCCAGATGATGATGATGGCCTCATTAATGCACCTAATTGCCGATCTCTACCTGGATATAGAAGGATACAGAGAATTCCATCACAAATTGAGAGACGTGTAATTAAGTGTAAAAGGTATGGCAGAACAGGGCATAATCATCGAGCCTACAAAGAATCAAAAAATTAGTTAAATTTTGTACTTCAACGAAATACATTTTATACTTTGTTTGTTTCGAGTTTGTACTTTGTTTCCTTCGAATTGTACTCAAATTCCTTGTATAGTTTCAGTTGAATTGAAGTGAACTTCAAAGAAATACATTTATACTTTATTTGTTCTAGGTTTGTACTTCAATTTCCTTAAATCGTACTCAAATTGTCATTAGAATTGAAGTGTATTTCAATGAAATACATTTTATACTTTATTTGTTCCAAGTTTGTACTTCATTTCCTTCGAATTGTATTCAAATTCCCTGCCTAATTTCAATTGAATTGATGTAAACTTCAAAGAAACACATCTTATACTTTGTTTGTTCTAAGTTTGTACTTCATTTCCTTCGAATTGTACTCACATTCCCTACCCAATTTCAATTGAAGTGAAGTGAACTTCAAAGAAACACATCTTAAACTTTGTTTTTTCTTGGTTTGTACTTCATTTTACTCAAATTTTACTCAAATTGGTTGCTAGTTTTAGTGGAACTGAAGTGTTCTTCAATGAAACACATTTTATACTTTGTTTGTTTTGGGTTTATACTTCATTTCCTTCGAATTCCACTCACATTCCTTGCCCAATTTCAATTAAATTGAAGTAAATTTCAAAGAAACACATATTATACTTTATTTTTTCTTGTTTTATACTTCATTTTACTCAAATTAGCTGCTAGTTTCAGTGGAACTGAAGTGTACTTCAACAAAAATATTTTATACTTTGTTTGTTCTGGGGTTGTACTTCATTTCCATTGAATTGCACTCACATTCCCTACCTAATTTCAATTAAATTGAAGTGAACTTTAAAGAAACATATTTTATACTTTGTTTTTTCTTGGTTTGTACTTCATTTTACTCAATTTGGCTGTCAGTTTCAGTGGAACTAAAGTGTATTTCAATGAAACACGTTTTATATTTTATTTGTTTTGGGTTTTACTTGATTTCCATCAAATTGCACTCAAATTCCTTGCCCAATTTCAACTGAATTGAAATGAATTTTAAAGAAACACATCTTATATTTTATTTTTTCTTAGTTTGTATTTCATTTTACTCAAATTTTAGTCAAATTAGCTGTCAGTTTCAGTGGAATTAAAGTGTACTTCAATAAAACACATTTTATACTTTGTTTGTTTTAAGGTTGTACTTCATTTTCTTTGAATTGCACTCACATTCCCTACCCCGTTTTAATTGAAGTGAAGTGAATTTCAAATAAACACATCTTATAGTTTGTTTTTTCTTAGTTTGTACTTCATTTTACTCAAATTGGCTGCTAGTTTCAGTGGAACTGAAGTGTACTTCAATGAAACACATTTTATACTTTGTTTGTTCTAGGGTTGTACTTCATTTTCTTCGAATTGCACTCATATTCCTTGCTTAATTTCAATTGAATTGAAGTGAACTTCAAATAAACACATCTTATACTTTATTTTTTCTTGGTTTGTACTTTATTTTACTCAAATTGGCTATCAATTTCAGTGCAACTGAAGTATACTTCAACGAAATACATTTTATTCTTTATTTGTTCTGAGGCTATACTTCATTTCCTTCGAATTGTACTCAAAATCCCTACCTAGTTTCAGTTGAATTGAAGTGAACTTTAAAGAAATATATTTTATACTTTATTTGTTCTAGGTTCGTACTTCAATTCCCTCAAATCGTACTCAAATTGTTATTGGAATCGAAGTGTACTTCAATGAAAAATATTTTTTCCTTATTTCGACAATTTTTAATTTAATACGTTAATATTTTTACTACTATTGTTGAATTGAAATTTGTTTAATGATTTGAATTTTAAGTCTTCATAAATAATAACCAAATTATAAAAATGTGTGTGATTTTTATCATATGAATAAAATTATGTTAAAGTTTTAATTTGTGAGCCTCTAGGCCCCTAGTGTTCAACAGATGAATGTTGTCAATTGTAGTAATGAAAGAATTCTTATACTTTCAAAGATGTTAACAAATGAGAATTTGATGATAATATCCACAATATCACCGGTACAAATGCATACTTCACATGATACGATAATTTTAAAATATTGTACATGACAATCATTTTAATTATTGGGGAATAATTTTTCAATAGCAATAAGTGTACTTCAAAAGAATATATTTTATACTTTATTAGTTCAATGTTTGTATTTCAGTACGCCAAATTTATACTTACATTCACTACCAAGCTTCAATCGAATTGAAGTGAACATTAAAGAAACATATTTTATACTTTGTTTGTTTAGGGTTTGTACTTCATTTTACTCAAATTGGCTACTTAGTTTCAATAGAACTGAAGTGTACTTCAACGAAACACATTTTAGATTTTGTTTGTTTTGGGTTTGTACTTCATTTTCTTCGAATTGTACTCACATTCCCTGCCTAGTTTTAGGTGAATTAAAGTAAACTTTAAATAAACACATTTTATACTTTGTTTGTTCAAGGTTTCTACTTCATTTTACTCAAATTGGCTGTCTAGTTTTAATGGAACTGAAGTGTACTTTGTTGAAACATGTTTTATACTTTGTTCGTTTTGGATTTGTAATTCATTTCCTTTTAATTGTACTCACATTTCCTGCCCAATTTTAGGTGAATTGAAGTAAATTTCAAAGAAACATATTGTATACTTTATTTGTTCAGGGTTTGTACTTCCTTTTACTCAAATTGATTGCCTAGTTTCAATGGAACTGAAGTATACTTCAATGAAACACATTTTATACTTTGTTTGTTTTGGGTTTGTATTTCATTTCCTTCGAATTGTACTCAAATTCACTAGACATTTTTAATTGAAATAAAGTGCACTTCAGCCAATGACATTTTATACTTTGTTTGTTCTGAGTTTGTACATTATTTCTATCAAATTGTACTCAGATTCACTACTTGTGTTCAATGGAATTAGAGTGTATTTCAATGATACATATTTTATACCTTATTTTTTTGGGTTTGTATTTTATTTTCCTCATATTGTACTCAAGCATTGAAGCTCAGTTTCCCTGAAACTAGGCATATTATACATCAGCGCAACGGTTATACTTTATTTTTTTCACTTTTATACTTCATTTTTCTCAAATTGTACTCAATTCATTGCCCAATTTCAATTTAAAATATTATAAATGCTTGATAGAAAACTATACTTACATACAAAATAATATTATATACAAAGTATGCTTCAATTTACATATATATATATATATATATGTTTATATACAAAGTGTGATTCAAATCATGGCATTTTCATGACTTAATATTGTATATGCAATTGTCACACGATATTTGTCCATGCCAATTTTTCCAATAGACTTCTAGAACTCAAGGGTGTCTCTAGCAAAATATTCTGCCCAAAGGTACACATAGACGCCGCAATCCATTGTACCCTTTTGCTATCTGCTTTTTTTTGGCCTCATGTATTCATCCAAATGACACCCCAATGAACGCCTCATGTACAAAGAATAGAATGAAGCCTACAAAAATATTGATTCGTTGTTGACTCCCTACTTTATGAAGAAATCACAAGGAAATGAAGCAAACTTACAATGGCAATAGTTGTTAGTTTGTATTTGACGGCCATTATTGAATTCATATACAAACAAAATGAGTCGAGGCATTGAGGACAACCAAAAGCTAGTGACTATGCCAACAAATCAGTAGGATTATGAAACGATACTGGTTTACAACATCCAATGTGAGGTCTTCCAAATCTTTATGGGTGAATGAGTTAATTGTAGGTATCATCTCCATGAATTCTTCATCCGTCATATCCTTCAAGTTGTGTCCCTCAAGTCTGTCTAATATGTTAGCCTATAAAGTATAAAACAAATGGTTATACTCATTGGAAACGTAAACTAAATTAAGTTAGGAAACTGCCACATACGTATGCTATTGCGGACGTAAACTACACCTTGTGGTGACACTTGTTGTCGAAAGATAGGTTGTATAATATTGACATGTAGTAGTTCACTATGTCACCGGTAAATTCTCCTCCAAATAAGAGCTCACAAAAGTTTCTTCCATCTAGAAACTGTCTTACTCCCTCCCAGATAGTTAGCTTACACAATTGCAAATTGTTAATTCAGACACCAATTTATCCGAAAGAAAATTAATAAGCAAATTTTGGTATCCTAAATTATCTCTTCTGACAAAGTTGTTGATGATTTCTCGCTCTTCTACTTGAATAAGTTCATGACCTTTATAATCAGTCTTTTCTTTATAGGGATTAGGCGCTTTAATCTTTAGGTTGGCTAGTTCCTCTGCCACTTGGATTAGACTAATGTCTTTGGTTTTCTACAGTACAAAACATAGCACATTAGGTACAAAGTGTTAACAATTGAAGTACAAAAGGCTAGCACATTAAGTACAAAGAATCAAGTATTGAAGCATTTCCTATTGAAGTACAAAATATAGCCAACATCGAGTACAGAACTCAAGTACATTAAGTGCAAAGTATCAACTATTGAAGTATCCCCTATTGAAGTACAAAAGATAACCAACATAGAGTATAAAACTCAACCACATTAAGTACAAAGTATCAAGTATTGAAGTATCTCCTATTGAAGTACAAAATATATCCAATATGGAGTACAAAAATCATCCCTATTAAGTTCAAAGTATCAACTATTGAAATATCCCCTATTGAAGTATAAAATATAGCCAACATGGAGTCTAGAACTTAAGCACATTAAGTGCAAAGTATCAACTATTGAAGTATTCCCTATTGAAGGACAAAATATAGCTAAAATGGAGTATAGAACTCAAGCACATTAAGTGCAAAGTATCAACTATTGAAGTATCTTTTATTGAAGTACAAAATATAGCCAACATGGAGTACAAAACTCAAGCACATTAAGTGCAAAGTATCAATTGGTTAACTATACTTTGCCATCTGAACTATTCAATTTTTTACTTTGCCTCATAAACTTTTTTTCTTTACACTCGACCATCTAAATTTTATATTTTTTTACATGATGCCATATATTGTCATTTCTGGTGGAATATTCCACTGTGATTCCATCATGTGCAACACACGTGATTCTAATTTACTTTTAAAAATAGGCACATGCATTGCACATGATGGAATTACAGTTGAATATTCCATAAAAAACGGCAATATATGGCACTATATAAAAAAATACAAAGTTCAGATGGTCAAGTGTAAAGAAAAAAAGTTTAGGAGGTAAAGTGTAAAAAATCGAATAGTTTGGATAGTAAAGCGTAATTAACCTAAGTATCAACTATTGAAGTATTCCTTATTAGAATACAAAATATGCCTATATAGGATACAAAACTCAAGCACATTAGATATAAAAGATCAACTATCAAGTACAAAAGATCATCACATGAAGTACAAATATCCTATCATGGAGTATAAAAGATTAGCACATGAAGTACAAATATCACCAATATGAAGTGCAAAAGAATAGCACATTAAGTATAAATATCACCAACCTGGAATACAAAAAACATAGCACATAGTACAAATATCACCAACATAAAGTATAAGATATGATCACATTAAGTACAAAGATCAACCAATCAATAATAAGATATCATTACATATATTACAAACATAAAATTTACAAATGAAATGTAAATAGCAACAACTTAAAATATTAAGTAGTTGACAACACCTTCTTCTCTTCTTATTCTTTGTTTTTTTTTTTTTGCATGAGGACGAGGATGAGGAAAACTATGGGTCTTTGCTACTTATCTTGCTCTTTTGGCTGGTGTGGTGCTTTGGACGTTGACAAAATCTGAAGATTTCTGTTTTGGCTTTATATCTTCTCGATTACGCACATTTATCACAATCGAGGACATGACATTTGCCACTTCAATCTCACCCGCTTGAATTGGTACATAAACTTCTATCTTCAAAGATTTAGAGGAATATGAAGGATCATGACTGTCTTTTGTTTGACTTTTTGCATCTATCGTGTTTTCATATTCATTCCCTTCTTTCTATGCATCATCTACCAAATCAAGTCCCCCTTTATGTACAAACTCACCAGTTTCCTGTTCAACATCCTCCCCCTCAGTCTTGTCCTTAACTAGATGCTCCTCCTTACTTTGCTCCTTCATTGTCGTCATACTGGATGAAGCAATTTTTTCTTTCAATGATTTAATTTCTTTAACTTTAGTTGCAATAATTGCTTCATATACTATATGATCACAAACATGGACTTCACTGATAGCAGTACTGACATCCTCTGATTTCTTGATTAAAACTGTCAATTCTAACTCCTCTATAGTAGGGTTGAGGGCTACAACCTATTACAACGAAAATAATTATCAAATTCAAATTCTTATATAAAAAGTTAATAATGAATTATTACAAATATTATCATTTTTACTGTAATTTGTTTCAATTTATTCTTTGCCTCTTTCACATTATGTGGGAGTTTGCCATCGGTAAAAGTGAGGAAACCCAAACAAACTCACTGGTGAAGCCAGTGAAGTGATGTGTTCATAAACCCATGCTTGCCATTCATAAATTGAAAAATTATACTCACTTGAATATAAATATAATCAATATTATTAGAAAAATGAAGCAAACACTTACCATCAAACCAACTGTGCACTCGTCAATGTACTTCTTAGTTTTTTCTCCACCTACTCCTGAATGGTTCTTCATATCTTGGAGAAGAACATTGTATGTAGCTATGCCCCATGCATACATACCAACTCTAGACAAATTGTCCAAGGATGGTAGAAGGAATTGTGGAGTCCAATAATTAGACATTGAAAATAGGAAATAATTAAAAATAAAAAGTATGTACAACCTACAAAAATTATTCAAGTTCTCATTACTGTCCTTTTATACATACTTCTCAAACTTTTTTGCTATTTCAAATGTAGTTATATTCTGTAGCTTTTCAGAAAAAAAAGGCCATTAAAGGTTGAAGACTTTATCTTCAATGTTATATCAACAGATTGCCCCATATATAGCAATCCTAAAATAATAGAAAATTCAGCTGCAGAAAAAGGAACCTCAACCCCCTCGAAAAAATAAAATGACAGCTTTTTTGGGTCAAACCTGCTAAGTATAGCTTCAAGTCGAATAGAGCTTGAACTTAATTTGGGCATATCCATGTATATATAGAAAGGGGTCTTCTTCAATGCACCAAAATATTTTGACCCCATCTTAGACTTCACAATCTTCAATTTACTCTAAAAACATTAGGGGGAGCAACGAGAGTAAACCTCATGATATCTTGACTTTGCTGCAATTAAATAAAGAAAAATTTGTATATTAATAGATAATAAACTAATCTTTTTAGATATTGTGTACTAAAAACTTGAATGTTTTGTACTACATATACTTCTAAAATGTACTTCAGAAATATATAATATATTATACTACACTTTCAATTTTGGTATACTTTAGGCTTGAATGTTTTATACTACAGATGCTTTTTAAATGTACTTTAGAAACACAATATATTATACTACATTTTCAGTTAGTATATACTTCAGGCTTGAATATTTTATACTAAAGTTGTTTCTAAAATATGCTGTAGATACACAAATTATATACTACACTTTCATTTAATGTATACTATAAGCTTGAATGTTTTTATTCTACAGATGCTCCTAAAATGAACTACAATTACACTAATTATATACTACACTTTTGCCTAATGTATACTCCAACCTTGAATATTTATACTATATTTATTTCTAAAATATACTACAGGTTATCTACTAGACTTTTTCATAATGTGTACTGCAAGTTTGAATGTTTTATACTACATTTGCTTTTAAAATGTACTACAAGTTATATACTAGAATTTTCCCTAATATGTACTATAAGATTGATTATTTTATACTACATTTACTTTTAAAATGTACTACAGTTACACAGATCATATACTACACTTTTGCCTAATATGTACTGCAAGCTTGGATGTTCTGTTCTACAGATAATACATTACCACTTTCTGATAGTTTTACTGTATAATTTCACTATATAATTTTAGGTACAAAAAGGTATAAACCGCAAAAAGGTGAAGTCCAACTTTCATACCTTCAAGTACAATAAGAAACTTCCTATCTCACAACAAAAATCATATGTGTATCAAATGGGTTTCAAGTGTTTAATGACTAAAAAATGAATAAAAATCCTAAACACTGAAAAATCATTGACATTTGAAACTGCAAATTCAAAAAACATATGTGTTTCTTTTGCTCACTTTGTACTCAGCTTCTTTTTGTAAATGTTTTTCTACCCTTGTTGCAAAAAATGGTAGAAATTTTGGTGTCTTTCTTTTTTCTTTTCACTCCTTCTTCTCTAGTTTTCGCGTCAATGGTGGAGGAAGAATGGTTTCGCGCTCTTTTGTTTTCGTGCCTTGAGAAGTCGATTTCAGGCAAAAAAGAGGAAAACATTCTTCTTAGAGAGAGAAACGTATTTCTCAGGTATTTTTGTTGTTTTTTTCAAATACAAGGGTATATAGGTCTTTCTAAGAGATATGGAGAGTGATTTCTAAATTTTGTGAAAAAGTGGGGATTTTAGTGTATAAAAATTTAAATGGGGACTAAACACTAAATTGGAAGTAGGGTTAGGAATTTTTTTTCTAATTAACCTTTAATCTAATATATCAAGCAGTTGTCGGACCTGCCAAAGAAGTTAACACAAAAGAATATGACAATATGTTGAAGTAGAGCATTGCATAATTTTAAGGATTGAGGATATTTTGTATCCATTTTAGGATGCCAGCAAGAACCTCCCCAAGTTACTAAAATTTGACACCCACCACAATTTTATTTTCTGGTTCAGTCAACTATTAAATTTAGGTAACTATTCATTTTTCTCTTAATATATCATATTTTAGTGATATCAGTATAAAGGCAATTTTCCAACTTGTTAAGTGAAATGAGGCTATGAACTTAAACTATAAATACTATTTCATTCTCAACCTTGGGTAAGCTCATAAAACATTTCACTGACTTAATTTAAATATTTTACCAAGAAACCTTTCAATTTCTTTAACAACATGTTCATGTTGCAGGTTGAATCCCAATTATAATGATTATTGCTTCAAAAGGTTCACAAATTCAATTACAATCAAATTTTTGGCAATATTATTTTAAAATTGAAAATGAAAACTACAATTTGAACATTAAGGGTGCAATCTAAATCTTGTTCAAGAAACCAACATGCTAAAGATAGAGACTAACCAAATTGTTAGATGATGCACCATGACAATCGATTAGCTGCCCCTAGCATGATGCCTCTTATCCTCATTTGATACTTCCCATAATCTTCTAGCATGGTGCCTTTGTGGTGCTTCCTATGATGCTTTAACCCTTACTTCTCTTACTACCATGATTTTGATGGACATAGTAGAGGCGCATAGGCCAAAGTAGTGGTTAGAATGATGACCTAATGTGCTATTAAAAATTCAGGCTTTCAATCTTCTTACTAAAAGTCAGGACTCACTTCAAACTTCTAAGATGACTAAGTTGACGAGTTATGGACCTCAATGGGGGAAATTAACTTAAAAAGGAAGTTGATAGCCATATCTCTTCCCAAAAGACCATAGAAGGTGGTGGCATAGGGGTACCATTAAACGAAACAACTACCACTCTCACAAGGCCACATTGCCATTGTACTAGCTCATTTAATTAATTAATTAATTAATTAGATTACTTGTATTATATATCCAAATCCAAAATTACGATGATTCATCCAAATCCACAAGAATTCTCTCAAATTAAGGAGAAGCAAAAAAAATAGCTCACTAAAAAAAATATTCCAAAAAGGTCCTCTGATCCACATGCTTTATAAATACAGCACAAGAGCAACATAGCCATCTACTTTGCTTCTTCGTTTGAGCGAGAGATGATTATCATTATGTTTTTATTCAAGGGTTGTGCATTGGGCATAAGGATGTTAGTACAATAAACTTCTTTATGACATTAAGTTTTGTGTGGCCAATCACTTTTGCTATTCTTCTCTTACTTTCTTTATATTTCTCTTGTGGCTTGTGGTGTGTTGTTTCCAGCTAGATTGAATTTAGTCTCTTATTTTATCTTTATAATGAGTTCAAAAAATACTATAAACCGAGGTATACTATGTACACCCTTAACCTAGCATAAATGTTATACTAGTAGATATTCAGCACATAGATACATCTTAAAGGATTTATACTTGGATTTGGGGTAAATTTATCAAGACCAAGAGATCAAAGATAATGAGACAATGAATATCAAAGTGCATATTCAAATTATGATCCATTGTATTTAAATTGTTGCAAAGAGTTTGTAGTTGGTTAAATGGTGGAGAATGAAGAGTTCATGCACTTGAAAAGCAATTGTGCAGAGTTTGTGATAAAGTTAATTTTCTAGACTACAAAGTGTTTATAATCATTGCTATCTTGTTGGAGTGTGAATCTAATTCACTTGCTTCATTTCTATCTTTCGAAACTTTAAATTAAAATTTCTTAATGTATTCAAATTCATGCTCACACAAATGATCCTATATTGCAATAGCAATAGTATAATATTTGTTATTATATTAATATTATTGTTAATATTGTCACAAAATTTTAAATTTCAATTGTGTGAAACATTTCGGGATCAATATAAGACTATCTTGACCAAACTTGAAAGTAGAGGCAAGACCTCAACCATGATAGAACAAGATAAGGGTTAGGCCATACTTAATCGAGGTTGATGGGTCTCAACTTGGACTCAATTAAGTCCAAGCCATTGACCAAATTTATTGAGGAATTATATCCAGGAGACTTGGTTGAGGTCGCATCTACACATACGAGAGCATGGCTTGTTCTACTTAAGCTAAGGCCAAGACCTAATTAAGGGCTAACACCACAATCAAAACTTAGTTGGAGCAAAACACCTCGACCAATAGGTTGAGACAAATTTGTTCAAGACCAATTCTCTACTAGAAAAGGTGAGAAAAGTTCTTGAAATATCATACATAAAAATTGAATACATTTTGGAAGCTCTATCCTCTTCACCTTTGCAATAGGGATGTTGCCCTTCACCCCCTAGCTTGTTAATTAGGCAATAAACCTCATACATCACACAAAAGGGACACTAATCTATAAAGGGTAAATATATGTTGTTAAAAGCGAAACATGAACACTTCAAATGTAAAGATTCTTATATTAGGATTTAATTTATTTGAAGAAAACGACACTCCTTCATCGAATAAAATTTACGCAACAATGAGAGGCTTTATTATCAAGGAAAACTTCGTAAACCAAAAAAATTAAAAAGAATTTATTATCAAAGACTAGAAATATTATATATGAAAACATGACTCTAGAATTCGAGTTGGGTGAAATTGTTGATCCTTCCAAGCAATATAGAACAAAAAAAAAAAAAAGAAAGAATAAATGAATGAAAAAAAGAAAGAAAGAAGTGGTTGGGGTCTAATAAACAAGTTGTTAAGAAAGCCAAAAGATTTCTCTTTATGACAATTAGGTTAATTGCATTGACCAAATTGAGAAATATACAAAATGGAATTGAAGGGCAAAAACTCAACATATCAAAATAGAGAGTGAATGTAGTATTTATAGTGGAAGCTTGTGGACAGTTTACTATTTTACTCTTATTACCTTTTGAAGGTAGGTGCTAGCTTTCTCATCTCTTTTAAACTTCCTGTTTTCAACTCGAGCTATATGAGGCAGAAACTCGTCCTACATATGATTTGAAGGTCAAGCCCACCCCAACAGTTAGAGTGTGACTTAGGTCAAGATAGAGTTCAATGATTGCTTCACCCCCATCACTTCATTAACTTGAAAAATTACTTTTATGCCCTCATTACTAGGATAGCATATTCCATTAATAACTTTATATTTTTTAGTTTTTATTTTTTCTCTTTTCATTTTTCATTTCTCATTTTCTTCTCATTCTTCCTCTTCATGAATACAAATAGAAAACAAAATGAAATAGAAATAAATAAAGAAAAAAATAGTACATCTTACAATGATATAAGATTTTGCTCTCAATTGGTTTATCTAAAACTCCCTTTAAACATTAACAACTATTATTTTAATTGTCTAACAAAAATTTGAGATTGAAGCAAGGAAATATGAAAAGGTTTTTCTCTCCTTCCTTTTTATTTGCACTCAATTTTGAGGACAAAAAATAAAAAAAAATATAAGAAAAAGAGAGAGGAACGAAAATACAACAATTCAAGGTAATAGACGAACTTACACCCAATTTTTAAGAATTGACCAAATAATGGCCTTATAAAAGAGTATCATATGCCAAATTTTAATAAGTCATGGAAGTTCATAATGAAGGGGTCATACTTGTATTGAAAATGAAGCAAATAACCCTCAATT
>JACGDI010005625.1:469568-480744 GCA_014898725.1 Jacaranda copaia | reverse complement strand
AATTAGCATAAATACCAACCTCTTGAATAAAAAAAAAAAAGGAATTTAATGACACTTTTTTAACTCAAGCACTATCTTTACGCAGACGAGCACGTAGAGCTGAAATCCACCATTCAATAATTTGTAAAAAGGACATCGGACTCAATTCTACGCAACATTATATAATAAAAAATATTACATATTTTTAACTATGACATATTGTACTATTATTTTATCTATATTTCAATTTAAACTTTAATTCATTGAATAAATTAAAAATTCAAAAATGAGGATTAAATAACATAAGATAAGATACTCTTATAACAAAATTTTATTATATAAATTGGACTCATCTCAATCCTAAGGGACCACTTTTTCCTTTGTTTTATATCTAATTTACCTTTTTCCATGATATTGTTCGTCCTTTGTCCTCACTTCATATATGGTGTCAATGTCATATACTTCCATTATTTCATTTTATCTTATATTGTAATTTTGTTTTAGAACTTGTGACTTGGCCTTTCTTTCTTTGTTTTTTTCCCTTTGAATTGTAAGATATATAGTGTTTATTTTAACAATTTCATTGGATTTTTTTCTTCAAATTTAAAACCTATTTTTATCACATCTTCATGTCTTTTTTGGTTTTCCTCTATTCTATGTTAAATTGAATTAGATTAATATCCTCCTACATTTACTTCAATGTTTTTTTTTTTCTTTTTTTTGGCTTTCCAATGTAACTTTTTTTTCCTAATATTAATTAGAACTCAAAATTTAATTTGTCGGTGTTTAACTTAGCATTGACACATAACCTTTTATCATGTTATATTATGAACAAAACACACCACATTCAACATATATAATAAAATATTGCTATGAGGTATTTTTTAATTGTTTTAAATAATAAAATTTATATATTTATGTTTAATTACAATTTTTAGACATTATAGTATATTGCTTTAATCATTTATGTTGGTAATTGAGTTTTAATTTATTAATATTTAACTGCAACTTCTTTAGTTTTATATATTGAAATAGAGAATTTGAACTTCCATCAAACATAAGAATGTATAATTATGTGACTTTTAGAAATATTCAAAATATTGAAACATTTATAATTAGTTGATTAATATTAATCTTCTATCAAATGAAGGAATCGAGGTTATATTATGTGTAAAGTGATTTCTTATGTTTATCACCATTACATGACTCTCCTACTCTAATGATGTATTTTACATCAATTAATTAAATATGTAACTGCATTGATAGTTTATTTCACTAGAAAATATTTTATTTCTATGTAAAATAAATAATATGATTTATTTATTATCATTATATGGTCCAAAGTTGGTCAAAGTATTTCTTTCGTTAGCTAATATATATTCACGTTTAATTTTAATAAGTTCACTAATGAGTGTGCTTTTGGCAGGATGGATATAGGAGGCCAAATCAAGCTAATCGAAACTTAATCGAGCAAGTAAAATAACAGGGTCGGACCTACCACCAACCAAAAAAGCACATAAAGATTTGCTTAAATGCCCCTCAACTTAATCTTCTAAACCTTAAATTAGGTCAAGCAATTGCGTAGAGACTACAACATAGTTGAGAGACATTCGATGTATTAAAAGCTATCTATAGTATTTATTAGACAAGGTATATATAGTGGGTAAAAGTCAGTTGGTTGGTGGGCTTAAAAAGATCAATTTGCCCTTTTCATCACTTAAAAAATGAGTTGCCCCTATTGAGGTTGTTAGGGCCTCCAAAGCCTTTTATCAGCACTAATTAGTAAGGTATGCGACTACATTGTAATACAATAATGCCACTTAGTAAAACTGTGAAATCGCCCATTTTGTTTGGTGAATAGGCATTCTACCTTTTCAGGTCGAACGTAGCATGTAGTTTATTTCAACATCACAAATATCCCTTAGTGAGGTCAATTGTCGACATTAAGTATTGATGGTTAACTTAAGGATGACTTAATCAGTGATTAGACAAAAGGCAACTGGCACACATGTGAGTTCGATCTCGAATGCTAAGAAAAATCAACCTCATTCCATATTAGAGCCTCGATCCCTGATCGATGAGATCAAGCACCATGTGTGACCCCATGTGGCCTTGATGTGTCTTGTTAGATGTTGTGCCGCATGGATGTTTGATCTCTCCCTTATTATTTATTTCCTCTAGCAATTAAATACCAATTTTTCATTTTGATATCTGACAATGTTCTAACTGGCAAATTATTCCAAACTAAAACCTTCTCTACTATCTTTTCCTTTTCAGCTCCTACTATCACCCTACCATCATCATATAATAGCAATTATCAAAGGAGAATTTTAAAAGCAAAAAGATAGGCAAGGAAAATTTTCCTTATTAATAGCTTGCTGAAACTACAACTCTAGAGGAATTTTCTTTTCAAACTAATATTTCAAATGATTTCAATTAAATCAAAACTTAGCTTCTTCCTTGAAATTCGATAGCCCTAGGGGGCTAAGAAAGTAATATCCCATGAAAATTGTTGTCTGGAATTATTATAGGAGTGCTTATCCCAAGACAAAAGATGTTTTTACTGTAATATTAGTTAAGAACAAATATGATGTTCCTTTTCTATGTGAAATAAAGCTTTCTAATCCCTACAATATTCTTCTTGTCCTCTTCTCTCTTTCTTTTCAACAACCACTATTCAATTTCTGTGATTGGTCACTTCAGAGGCTTATGCTTAGCACGATTGAATGGGATTAGTATTGAAGTTCATTTTCAATCTCCACGGCACATTAATTCTGTTGTCACTCCCAAAAATTCTCAACCTTTGCAATTAACCACCCTATACAGTCCCTCTATCCCTTTCTTGAAGCCTTTTTTCTAAGATGATATGCAAAAAATCGATCACTCTTTTGATGGCCAGTGGTTTGCTCTTAGTGATTTTAATGATATCGTTTCCCAAGGAGGAACTTAGTATACTTTATCTTCTAAAATAGTTGTTTTGCTTGGAACTTGAAAAAGTAGAGCTCATTAATATTAGCTTTGTGAGTTCACCTTTCACTTGGAATAACAAAATATGTGAGAAGGCTAATGTTTAAAAAAGACTTGATAGATTGGTGACAAATGAAATATGGATTGCTCATTTTCCCCAAGCCTCAGTTACTCATCTCCAGCCATTAAACCTGATCACAGACCTTTTCTTGTAGACACATTTCTGCCTCATTTCTCTAGGTTTGATCTATTTTGATTTGAGGTCATGTGGCTAGGTGACACCACCTGCAAACCTATTATTAAGAAGTCCTAGGATTTCTTTGTGGAGGGTTCACTATCCTTTGAATTGGCCAAAAAATCCTCAAATGTTAAAGTTAAATTCAAAACTTGGAACAAAAGTTACTTCGGTTATATTCAAGCCAAAATTCTCAAAACGAGGAAGCCAATCCTATGGTGGATAAAACTTGCAACTTGGTAATACACGGTGGATAAAACTTGCAACTTGGTAATACACTACAAGTTGAGTTGGGTTTGCTCCTCAAATGGCTCCAATTCAGGGATGCCAACACTAGGTTCTTCCACTTCTCTACCCTTCTCCATAATAAGTTTAACTGTATCCTCTCATTAAAATGTTTTGATAGGTCGTTTGAAACTGAAGGGGATGGTATTGGTAAAAGATTTGCTAGCTATTTTTGTAGTTATTATGCTCTTCTTTTACTACTGTAGCCTTTCTTATTCCCTCTTGTTTGGATAATCTATTCTCTTTTTTAGTCACAAATGAGGATAATATTGATCTTTATTGTTATTGTTAGAGGATGAAATCAAAAGTTGCTTATTTTCCATGGATTCTAACACTAGTTCAGGGCCGAATGGATTCCCTATACTTTTCAAATATTTTCTAGACATTGTCTAAATAGATGTGATGTCTATCATTTAACATTTCTTCAAAACTAGTTTCCTCTTAGTATCCCTTAACCACATATTTCTAGCACTAATTACAAAATTAGAAAAAGCATTAAAGTTCAACATTTTAGGCCAATAAGTCTTTATAATGCAATTTACAAAATTATAACCAAAATTATTGCAAATCATGTCAAACCTTTAATTCAGAAACTGATTTTGCCTCTTTAAATAACCTTTGTCTCTGGAAGGTTCACCATTGATTATATATTATTAACCAAGAAATGATACATTTTTTAATAATCATATGGGAAAGAAAGGATTTATGGCCATTAAGATTGACATTTTCAAAGCCTATTATCATGTTGAATAGAGCTTATTTGCCAAATTATGCAGAAATTCAATTTTTCTTAAGCTTTTGTGAATTGGATCTTTGCTTGCATTTCTACTGCTACTACTTATTGATAATCTATGGATCCCAATGTGGTTTTTTTGTGCATCTAAAGGCATCCATTAAGGTGATCGCCTCTCCCTATTTTCATTCATTTTGTATTTTGACCTCTTCTCTAGATTGATTGCTAGAGCCAAGGCAAATGGTGATATCTATGGTATTCATATCTCGCGATCTAGCCTTTGTATTTTCTATTTAATGTTTGAAGATGATCTTGTGGTTTACTACCTTACTATCACGTTGAGGAACAGGATACAAAATCCCTCTCTACCTGCATTAAGCAACTTGAAGAATGGCTCTATAAGTTGAATTTAGATAAATCAATTATTCACTTCAACAATAATATCAAGAGGAACACAAAGGAATTCATCATGAATATTTTGGGATTCAAGAAATGAATCTTAAAATCAATCACCTAGAATGCTATTATGCAAAACCACTTACAAATTGGAAACTTCCAAAAGCATCTTGGATAAGCTCAATAATAAATTATCCTCTTGGAAGGTAAGGAACTTATCATTTGCAGACAAATTAATGTTGATTAAATTAGCTGTCCAAGTTTTATCGGTATATCAGATGAGCACCTGTATTTTTCCTTTATCAATAAGTAAGAAATAGATTCAGCCATGAGTAGATTTTTTTAACTCTAGGGATTCTAAGAAAAGGAACACACACCTGAATTCATGGGAGAAAAGTTGTCGCCCTAATGAAATCAAAGGGCTAGGTCTTAAGAGAATGCAAGATCGCAAATTTAATGTGAAAACTCTCCTGGACTGCGTGTCAGCCGAACAGTCTCTATGTAGCAAGTTATTAGTAGCAAAATATCTCAGTTTGGATAGCTTTTTTAATTGTCAGAAAGCTTTCTGGGATTGCTTGTGGACATGGAGAGGTATACTACGATACAGAGACATTGTGGTTAAAGGGGTATATTTTAGGATATGCTTAAATTTAAATATTCATACTAGGGAAGATCCATGGATTTGTCTATTCCATATTGTATTCCTACCTACCAACACCTTGATTGAGCTTCAATTGTGAATTTTAGATCAATTGGCACTTTGATGAATTCTCACCAAGTTTCTTAGAATATTGATACTCTCAAAATCCTTTTCGATGACAATGTTGTTGATGAAGTTCTCAAAATCAACATTATTCCTTTCGAGGAGTTTTTTTTCCTCATTTGACCTCCATCTAAAGTTGGATTCCTTATGGTAAAGGATGCTTATTTACTTGGCCATGAGTCACATTTCCCCGTTAAGAGGAAAATTCAAAAATTGTAGCTTTATGATCGATTTACATTTTTCCTCTAGAGTACATGTGGTCTCAAACTACTTACTAACTATATAATGCTTGTTTGAAAGGTTAGAGGTGGCTGACCAGTCATGCTTACATTGCAGTTCTAATGTGGAAACTTTACATCATCTTTTTCTTCAATGCCCAGTTACAAAACATGTTTGGTTTCAATTAAAATTGGGGTTCTACATCTATCCTTTCTCTAATCTTCAAATTTTCTAATAGTTTAAACTGCTAATGGATTCAAAAAATGGTGTGATTGATTGAGATAACCACTTGGAATTCCTCATTTTCTCTGTTATTTCCATGAATGAGATTTTGAATACTCGAAACTTGGTTCTCCATTAAAAGTGTAATTTCAATGTCCAAAATATTACTTGAAAAGTGGAGATTAGTGCCCAAGATTACATTTTAGCTCAACGTGATAAAATTATTGGTAAGAGAATCGCTATCTCTAACCCAAAATGGAAAACACCTTTCCCTGTCTAAGTAAAAATCAACTCTGACATTTCTTTTTCTCAAGGTAAGGTAGTAGTTGTGATTATTGCAAGGAATTTCCAAGTCCTTTTTTATCTTTGCCTATATTTTCTTTGACTATGATCTCAGTCCTACTGTTATGAAAATGATTAGCATCCTCTTTGCCTTTAAATTTGTTAATCAATAATTCAGGGAGAAAGTGTTGTTCAAAATATATTCCTTGGATGCAACCAAAATACTCAATTGCAACATTAAATAGGTTCACTGGGATGTTGAGGTGGGAGCTAAGTGTACAATTTCCTTCATGAAAATGGTTGTATGGTCCATTAGTCATGTTTCTAGGCAGGTTAATTTTTCTCTCCATAATCATGTTAAATTAGATCAATTATCTTGGAATGGTCCCATCCCCTTTCATAAGCTTTAGTTAATTGCTTTTGTGATGGAGGACAAGACCAACCAGGGTAGTGTTTTGTTTTATTATAGATGTTTTCAAAAAACATATTTTGGGGAATGGATTGGTGGAATGTAATGTATGTTTTGTTTTGTTTTAGAAATTTGTTAAAGAATGTTCTGGATTGAAATAGAATATTTCATTTTATTTTGGGAAGAAATGAATTATTTTGTAAATATCAAATAAGTACCTTTTTGTTCGGTTAGTGGGATGAAAAAAATTTGTATTATTATTTTACATATGTATAATTGTAATGTGAGATAATGTATCTGTATATATAATAATTATATCTTTCTTGGGAAATGATAGGATATTTTGTGGATGTTTTGATATTATTTTGAGTGTTTTAGGAGAAAAATGAGAAAGTTATGTCTATTTTTATTTTTTGAAAATATTTTTTTGAGAAATAGAAACAAATATTTTGAATAAATAAAAACAAAAAATATTGCCTAAATTTTTGTATCTCTCTTGATGAATGCAATATCATACTTACGAATATATATATATATATATATATAGATATGTTAGTGTTTTGGTAGTGGTAAAATAACAAGCAAAAGATATGTTAAAGTTACTCAAGAAATGCCATGTATGTGCGTGAATAACTTATTGAAGTACAAATATGTAGCTTAAGTTTATCAAACAAAAAGTTAGTATTTTAATTTGTTCAATTTCAATATTCACTTTTATCCAAATTAATATGGGATAGCCCAACAGGCCTAATTTGATAGCACTTGACCAAGCAAGAGATGCAATATGGAACAACCCAATCGGTTGTCAGGCCCAGCCCGTTAGTTATCAATTAGGTAATCGACTAGGCCTAAGGCCTTTTTGGGCCATCCAGCCAGCACGAGTACCGGCACCTTACCCGGTCAACTAGAATGTGATCGATTAGATTGAGAATGATTACTCAACTTAACCTTTAACAAGGGAGACATTTGAATCCAATAGAGTTCTATCACCTCAACTAAAGTATATGCAGATAACTCACAGGCTAGTACACATCTCGACCTTAATAGGTTAATCAGAGCAGTTGGGAACATCTCTGTGACCACCTCTCTACTGCATTAAATGCTTTGAAAGGTGGTTTGCCTTCACATTAATAATGCATACCACCTTCCTACAGAACTAGAGTAATGTATGCCTCCATCATACCAACATGAACTATGGAGTTGGATAAGGTGTCACCTAGCAAAGTATACAAAAGAAAAAAGACATAAGGGTCTTCAGGTGAAGATAAATGCTTACTTTGTATAAGTAAGGGCACCATTGACATATCAACCTTTCCAGAAAGGCTATAAGTACCTCATTGCCACCTTTCAGTAAGGTATGTGTATATCACTTAAAGTCTTCACTCTGCTACTCAATTATCTGCTCGATTAAGTACTGACTTAAATGTCGGGGTGCTTTAGTTAGGGCTCTCGGCCAATATAATGTTTTCTATTGGTTGCAAGACTCAACCCAACTATACTATCACACCTCTTTTTTGACCTCCCATTTGGTTTATTAGATTAAATCAATGCCTAGAATACCACCAAACTATTCATACTATCATTATTTGGTGCCATCTATAGGAACTTGAGTACATAACTGAGATAAAAATGGTTAAAACAAGGTGAGCCATTTCTAAGAGAGAATAGAATAAAAGGTTCCCAGCCACTCTTCCTCGACCCCAACAAGAACAAGATGTGGTTGGACCTAGCTCCCAACTAGAATAAATAGCAACCTTGACTATGCCTCAACTTATACAGCTGATAAGTGAGTAGATATCAGCCTAAATTTTAGCTTAACTATGAGCTGCCCTAAACAAACACAATAATTAACTTGTACTAGCTGTCAGTACCACTCCCTCAAATTCACACCATGATGAGAGGCCCCCAAAGGAAGATGGGGGCAGACCAGAGATAAGACATCACCCTATCCAATGAGAAAATAGCCCAGGACATTTCCCATGATAAGAAACCCGACCAAACCACCCGAAAGAAATAGCTCATTCGATATATCACCTCACTAACCCGTTTGAGCCCAACAGTATGATAGGGTCGAGTGACCAAGACCTCAAAATAATAGAAACCTATCACAATCTGATGCAGATAAATAGCAGAAAGTGTCCCACCAAGTGCAATAGTTGAACAAACATCTTGATTCTTAAGGAGATCTCTAGAAGAAACACAAAAAGAAACCTTTATTATGATAGTGCACCCCGACTTCGCCGTAAGTGAGAGTTACCACTTTTAAAGGAGATAATCGATGAGCGCATAGCTATCAATGCCAAGGTTCTGATTGGTTTGTGAAGGTATGATGGCTCATCTGACTCGTATGAGCACTTACGCTAATTCAAACACATGATACAACTCCATGTGCATAATGAGTACATCCATACCAAAATGATGGTCACCATGTTCCAAGGTATTTCACTCAACTGGTTTGTCAAGTTGGAGCCAATGTAGATTTGCTCCTATGACCAGCTCTATGACAAGTTCCTCTACCAGTTTGCCAGTTGAAGGAAAGTAAAACTCCCCCACACTCATTTACATACAGTCAAGTAGAATAAGGAAGAGTACCTTCAAAAATTTTTCACAAGATTTAACATAAAAGCATTAAAGATTGATAGTCCCTAAATAGAATTCCTAATTGATGTCCTATTCCTAGGTCTACAACACAGAGAGTGCACCAATGCTCTAGTTAGATAGAGATCGAGGATAGTGAAAGAACTATTTGACCTCATTGAGAGGTACATAACTCAAGAGGAAATGAACAAACTAAAATATAGCAACCCAAACAATAACAAGAAGAAGGCCAAGGAGAAAGATGACATATATCACAAGGATGGTTATCAATCTCCTATCAAGAGATTCCACAACTACATACCCCTAAATACTGCAAGAAAAGAGGTGATATTTGCCATTTAGCATGATAACCTTCTTAAAAAGCCCAAGAAGTTAATTGAGGCTGATGTAATAAAGAGATCAAAAAAATGCCTTCACTTCCACAAGCAAAAAGGACATGAAATTGAGGATTACTTCAATCTCCATGATGAAATCAAAAGGTTGATTTGATAAGGACATTTGAAGAAATATGTCTATGAGAAAGCTAGACAAGAACTGAGCTAAACTGACTAAACTTCCCATAGACAAAGGTCAATCTGCATAAGAAAAGAGGACAAAGAAAATAAACCTACCCATGATTTGTGACCACCCTTCGGAGGTGTGATCGACACTCAACTCAACTCGAATAAATGCACCTTTAGAGTTTGAGGAGGGAAATGTTTGGGCTATATGGTCAGCCAGAGAGGCATCGAGGCTAATCCACAGAAGATTCAGGCAGTCTTGGACATCGTCCCTCCGAGAAAAGTCTGAGAAGTTCAGAAATTGGTTAGGAGAATAGTGGCTTTGGGAAAGTTTATTGCAAGGTTAGTCAACAAAAGCCTACATTTTTTCAAAATCTTGAGCAATGCAAGAAAGACTAGTTCTCGGTGGACAGAGCAGTGCGATCAAGCATTGATCGAGTTGAAACAGTATTTGACTTCACCACCAATATTAGCAAAACCCAAGATGGGAGAGATTCTTCAGTTTTATTTAGCATGGCCAATCAGCACTGTACTGATATCGACCCAAGACGATAGACATCTACCTATCTACTATTGTAGTAAGCCCCTCCAAGGACCAGAGTTCAATTATCTGGAGATCGAGAAGTTCGCATTGGCCTTGGTGACCGCAGCTCAAAAGTTGAGACCGTATTTCCAGTCTCACTCCATCATTATGCTGACAAACTAACCACTGAAACAAGTTCTTGTAAAGTTTGATACTTTAGGTAGGTTGACCAAATGGGCGATCGAGCATGGGGAGTTCGACATCAAATTCCAACTTTGGACAGCCATCAAAGCACAGGTACTGGTCGATTTCATCGCAGAACGAATCAATTTACCCAATCAGGAAATTGCGGCCCTGTTGTTTGGACTTTACAGGTCGATGGTTCATCGACCACCTCCGGAGGAGGAGTTAGGGTCGCTCTTCGCTCCCCTGACGTGGAAGAATATGACTTTGCGATCAAATTGAATTATACAGTCACAAATAATGAGGTGGAGTATGAAGCTTTGTTAGCCAAATTGAGAATGGCGCTTGAACGCGGGGTCGAGTACTTAGTCATGGTCACAGACTCCCAATTAGTGCAGAACAGGTCAAAGGAAATTTTGAGGCCAAAGAGCAGTCCATGGTGGGGTACCTAGCCGAGGTCAAAAAGTTGCAGCAAGTATTCAAAAGCTTTACTCGAAGCCAGGTCCCCTGATCCGAGAATGAATGGGCAGATGCCCTATCCAAGTTCGTCAGCTTAGTTAGGGGAACAAGGGACAGAAAGATCACATTTCTGGTTGCGGACAAACCGTCAATCGCCCTCTCTGACAAAGATACCTTGATGTCCATCAACGAGGCACCTGCTTCTTGGCAAACACCATTAAAATTATATCTTAGTCAAGGTATCATTCCCGACAATAAGAATGAGGCTAAGCACTTATGCGGTCGAGCCTCCAAATTTGCTCTCGACGAGCACAATCAATTATATAAAAGGTCCTTGGATGGACCACCCTTGAGATGCGTGGATCCAGACCAGGTGTTGGAAGTGATGCAAGATGTTCACGCGGGCATGTGTGGGAACCATTT
>JACGDI010005625.1:445436-466886 GCA_014898725.1 Jacaranda copaia | reverse complement strand
TCAAACCACACTTCAACCCCTCCTCGAACACAGTTATGAACCCCCTGGGAGGTCAATGCATCCTACCCCGGGACCCAGGAGCAACCATCTCAAACTCATCTGGGATGTGGTAAGCTGCCCTAATCCTCACCAAGTCTGCATTGCTTATTTTTGAAGGGATTTCTGTATAATGATCCAGGATAAACAGTCGACCCCAGCTAACAGGTACATCAGAGGGCTCTGCTTCTCCCTCCGATACTAGTCTAGCCTCTTCAAGATTGATATCCTTACAGGAACTACTATTTTCACTCCAGGAAGAACTAGATTGAGCAGTGCCCTGAGTTTCACTACCACTCCTATGAGCCATATTCTTAGACCTAATGCTACCAGAATCACTATAACTGCTGCCAACAACTCTAACAGCCCTGCTAACAACTTTGACAGACACGTGCCCCTTCTGGCATGATTATCCGGGAAAATTGGAGATTTGGCCACCTGGCACTGTACTAGATTCTGAACATGAAATGACTTTCAACCCCCTGGTAGGGGGAAAGAACGATCACACCTGATAAGGGTATTTGGGTAAAGTTACACCCATATAAAACTATAAATACAGTAGGCCCAACCACGCTCAAGGTAATGCCATTTATACTATTCATTACATACTCTCCATATATTCTGCTCCATCTAAGCTAACTTGAGCGTCGGAGTGCCTTAGCCGGGGGCATCTCGGCTAGTTCACATGTGTTCTTGGTTGCAGATCTCAAACCCAATAACATTCAAGTCCTTCGGAGTATTGGACCTTCAAGCTCATAGCAGTATCAGACACCATTGCCAGAGGCCTGATATGGGGGACTTCGAATCAATTAGGAGGCAAAACCATAAAAGGTTGGAATCAACTAAATTATCCTTAGTTGAAATAGTTTTCCAACTCTTTACCAATGCAAAACCTATCTTTTTTTTTTACGCTGATCTCTCGTACAATGAGAACCAAGGTATTGACTTAAACTGAATTGCCCCTTTGTTGTTTCAATTGAGATATCCAACTTTGTGGTTAGGAATATTCTGGTCGACAATGACAACTCCATGAACATAATTTTCTTGTCAACACTAAAGAGAATAAACATAAGGAAATTGAAGTTTGAGCCTATGCTCACACGCTAGTCGGATTTGAAGGATTTAAGATCATCTTTGAATGGTCTATAAACCTATCCAACTCATTTGGTGAAGCACTCTAACGAAGGATGCTCATGGTCAACTGCATGGTGATTGATTCACTCTTTGCTTATAATGCTATAATTGAATGGCCAGTGTTGAATGACTTCAGAGGTATTGTCTTGACCTACCACATGATGGTCAGGTTTCCAACAACAGCTAGGACTAGTGAACTACTTTGCAATATGAAGGAACCGTGGTGTTGTTACATGATCTCGATCGAGGTAAATAAATAAAAGGCTCAACCAAAATTGAAATCCTCAAGAAATTCCTTATAACCAAACCCCGGGAGGGACTGCAAAATAAAAAGAAAAAGTTGGGGGAGGCTAGGGTCGAACCTATCAAGGAGTTTAAGACTATTGAGCTTGAGCCTAGGAATCTCAAAAAGGCCATGAGGATAGAAACTGATCTAGGGAATAACTTAGAGTGCTTAATAGTTAATTTTCTTAGAAAGAATGTTGATATTTTTGCCTGGAAAGTTGCTAAACTTCAGGTAATCAACCCTAATATCATGGTCCATCACCTAAACGTGGACATCTCATTCAAGCTAATCAAGTAAAAGACTAGGACCTTCAATACTGAAAGATGCCAAATAATCGAGGAATAGGTCAACAAGCTCTTATAGGCAGGATACATAGTAAAAATTTAATATCTTAGTTGGCTTTGTATTGTAGTCCTTGTCCCTAAGAATTAAGGGAAATAGAGAATAAGCAACAACTTTACTGATCTGAATAAAGCTTGTCCTAAAGACCCTTACCCACTGTTTCGCATAGATTTATTAGTTGATTTCACTATTGGTTGTGATTTTTTAAATATGATGGATAGATTCCAAGGCTATTATCAAAATTTTATAGCTCTTGAGGATAGGGACAAGACCTCTTTCATGTTCCTCAACGGTGTATACTATTTTCTAGTTATGCCTTTTGGGCTCAACAATGTAGGTGCAACCTACCAAAGATTTGTGAACTTTATGTTAAAAAATGATATCGGAAGGACCACAGAGGTGTATGTTGATGACACGATTGTTATAATAGAAAAAGAACAAAACCATTTAGTTGACCTTAGTCACACATTTTCAATTTTCAGAGCATTTGGTATGAAGCTTAATCCCAACAAATGCACATTCGTGGTGAGAGAGGAAAAATTCTTGGGATACTTGGTTAATCATAGGGGAATAAAAGCAAACCCACAAAAGATCCTAGCAATTTTAGACATCTTACCTCTTTGAATAGTTAGAGATGTGTAATGTCTGGACATAAGGATCATAACTCTGGGGTGATTCATTACCTAACTAGAGGACAAGACCTTACCATTCTTCAAAGTTCTAAGGAATGCGTGGAAGTTCCAGTGGACAAAGCAATGTGACCAGGACTTGCTTAAGTTGAAATAATACTTGTTAGTATCGCCGATGTTTATCTAATAGTCTCATTGGTAGCAAGCACCTCAATTTTGGTCTCCACTAGACATGGCACGCACCAACCTATATATTACAGCAACAAAGCATTCAAGGCCTAGAGCACAATTACCTTGAGATCAAAAAGTTCGCTCTTACTTTCATTACTGCAATCAAGAAATTAAGGCCTTATAACTTTCAATCTCACTATACTGTTGTCTTGATGAACCAACTGCTAAAATAAGTACTGTTAAAACTAAATATGTCAGGAAGGTTAATGAAGTAGGCCATTGAGTTAGGGGAATTTAACTTTAATTTCCTACCCTAAACTGCCATAAAAGCCCAATTGTTAGTAGATTTTGTAGCAGAATGACCCGACTTGCTTGATTAACTCGACCTAGATTCCTTTATGTGGACTTTCTATGTTGATGGATTAGCAACTTTCTTAGAAGGAGGAATATGCATTTTCTTGTAGTCCCCATAGGCCTAAGAGTATGAATTCATCATTAAACTCAACTACCCCATCACCAATAATGAAGCAGAGTATGAGACCCTTCTTGCTGGCATGAGAATGGTTGTTGATAAGGGTGTCAAGCAGTTGGCAACCATTATTGATTCCTAGTTGGTCGCAAAGTAGTTCCAAGGAAATTTTGAGATTAAGAAGGCTACCATAAGCAAGTATTTAGCTGAAGTCAAGAAGTTGCAGCAACTATTCAAAATGTTTACCCTCAAACAAGTCCCTAGGTTAGAAAATGATAGAGCAGATACCTTGTCAAAATTTGCTAACTCAACAAAAGGAACCAAGGATAGAACTGGTACATTTCTAATCTTTGACAAACCCATTGTAGGCAACCTCAACCAAAACTTAATCTGGCAAATCCAAGAGTCAGCTCCCTCTTAGCAGGATGAATAAAAGTTTACCTAAGAGAAGAAAAGTGCTCGAGGATAAAGCATAAGCATGTAGACTCAGAGGTTGAGTAGTGAAGTTTGCTCTTGATGAGTATGGCCAGCTAAATAGAAGATCCCTTTCTAGAACACCATTGAGGTGCTTGACACTAGAGCACACTCTGGAGGTCTTACAAGAAGTGTATTAAGGAATTTGTGGCAATCACTCTAGAGGATGATCTTTGGCCCACAAAGTCATTAGACATGGATATTGTTGGCTAAATTTGCTAAAAGATGCTGTTGATTTTGTCAAAAAATGTCCATCTTCCTAGGCCCACTTGAACATACCTCACCAGCCTACATTAATGTTAGTGCTAGTTCAGATCACTTGGCCGTTTAACCAGTGAGGATAGATATAGTCGGCTCCTTTCCAAAAACTATAAGTTAAAGAAAATTCATGATTATAGTAGTTAAATACTTCATGAAGTGGGTCAAAGTAAAGGCAGTTTAGAAGATAACTGACCCAGCCATCAAAAGTTTTCTATGGCAAAATATTATCTGTCATTTTGGTCTACCCAAAGTATTGATATTAGATAATGGGACACAGTTCCAGAGTAGGAGCATGAGGAACTAATGTGAAAGCCTGGGATTCAATAACATTTTACCTCCGTTGGGAACTCTCAAGCTAATGGGCAAACGAAAGTCACAAATAGAACTATCTTAAACCACATCAAAGCTTAACTTGAAGGATCCAGAGCAAGTTGGACAGATAATCTCCCTGGGGTACTGTGGGCATATAAAACTATTCCTAAAACTGTCATAGGCTACAATCCTTATAGTTTGGTGTATGGGTCAGAAGCTGTTGTTCCAACAGAATTGATACAACACACAGCTTGAGTAATCCACTACAACTCAATCAGGAATGAGTTTGAAAGAGAATTCGACCTTGAAATAATTAATGAGCTATGCCAGTAGGCATATACAACAATATAATGATACAAGTTGAAGATGGCCCAGCATTACAACAAGAGAGTTTGACCAAGAAACTTTAAAGTGGGGGACCTCATCCTCCAAAAAGTCTCAGTCTCAAAAACTAAGGGTAAACTTGATTCGAAATGGGAGGTCCTTCACTTAGTAGTCAAAGTAGTAAAACACAACTCCTATCAACTAGCAGATATGGATGGCAATGAGCTCCCTCGACCTTGGAGCGAAATGAACTTGAAAAAAATTTATATGTAAGAAGACTAAGGTCTTCACTCAATTATTTTGTAATATGATTCCAAATTAATAAAGGCAACTTTTATTTTGACAGCTGCTCACTCTCACCAATAGCTATGACTTCTAGCCTAAATTAATAACTGAATTGATTTTTAAAGTTGACTCCGTAGTCGACCACAAATCAATTTCAAACTACAAACTATTTCATAACTATGGCCGTTGACCTAACTTAATAAATGAATAAATCATTTAACATCGACCTCATCATCAACCACATAATGGTTTTCAACTACAACCATGGCTTCTAGCCTAACTTGATAAAAGAACAAATTATCTAAAATCGACTATGTCGTTAAGCATAACCTAAAAACAACCATGACATCAATGCGATAATTAAAGTCATTCAACAAATGCAAGCATTAAAATGCAAGGATTAAACAGCAACTTGCCGTCAATTTAATAAAGTCGACCATGATTGAACACAATTTAAAATTAACTTGTAGTTAATCATCGTCTTTCTGTAACCCATGGGCATATGCATTATGATGCAAAGCTTGAACAGGAGCTTGGAGTTAATTTAAGTCGATCTGTGATCGACCACCGCACTAGGCCTATTTATTTGATTAAGAAGAGATTGTCTCAAGTTGAGAAAGTAGTCGACGACGAAGATTGTTTCAAAACCAATTTTAAATAGATAAAGTCAAGGTAAATATCCTTACATCAATCTAATTATTTCTTTACAAATTGATCTCATAATTGGCCATTAGCTTGGTTCTAAACTAATTAAACATTACCTATTCCTTTATTAAAAGATCATACTATCTGACCAATTACATAAATAAAAAATTATTTCTTTACACATTGACCTAATCAGTTTGAAAGAACTAAAGCATAAAGAGGGGGGAGGCATCAACAAAAAAAATGAGCAGAAAGTTCATGTTACAACATGAAATGTTGAGTTACATGATTACAAAAGTCGTTCATACGATTCATCGAAACACCTCGCAAGGTGAATATAATTAAACAAAGTAAAATGACAAGAACATATGTAGGCTCAACTTGAATAAGTATCTTCATTTCCTCAAGCAGCTACTTTGTCAATTGAATGATCAAGCTCATCCCTGGAAGGCACTTGCATAACAGCAGCAGGACCCTCCACTTTTTGCTTCACCACTGGTTAAATCTCTAGTTGGACTATAGCCACAGGTCGAGACGAACTAGCTTTCTCTATCCAAAATGTGCACTGACAGGAGAAAAGTATACGACAATATCAACTCTACCATCTTTGACATAAAAAGTAAAATCACTTCCGAAGGTGAACTTCTTCGCCACCTCAGTTGCCCTTTGCTGAATAGAATTCTTAGTTGCCTCAACTGGGTACTCTTGTTGACCAACGCTAGTTTAAGATAGTCCTCAAGTTGCTCAATCTACAGCACATTTAGATGCTGCTTATTTTCTGGTTGAAACTAGTAGCCCAAAAACGCTAGTTGCTTTACGACTTTGTCAAAATCCTATTTCATATTGTCGATCAAAAAAATGATGCTTGTATCTTAAAAAGCTAGGCAAAGCAAGAATTATTGGACTATCTTTTTAAGAATGCCTAGCAGTGCCTTAAAGAATTCATCTTCAGTGTACCGGGTAACAATGCTATGCCTGTGTGTTTAACCAACATTGTATGAGGCCTCAATCTCTAGTTTAGCCTTTCACAACAACTCATCCATACTGCTCTTCTCAGCCACTGCAGCCAATAGTTGTGCCTCTTTCTCTTTAACTTGTTGAGTCAGTTGATCAATCCCCAACTACATCAAATTAAGTTGTGCCTTCATATCATTAGCACCTTCTTACTCTTTATGGAGCTCTTCTTGATCACCAAGGGCTAGCTTTAACCTCTGGTAAAAGTGGTAGCCCAATTGGTTCACCTACAATGGCAATACGTTTAGTCAAGAAATTTGAACAAGTAATAGGATAAAATAAGTAAAACTCAACTAGACACTTACCAAATTTTTGTGATAAGCGAGCACCTTCAGGGCCTCCATCGGGCTCATCTCCATCATTTTTTCTGGTTGCACATGAAAAGCCCATCTATTATCACTTTCAAAGGACTAGCTCTAGTCGGCCTCACTATTATCATTAATGTCAAGTTTTGAATGGGGATGTTGGTCTTGTACCTCAAAAAAGAAAAATTTGGTAGCGAGAATAAGTCATCATCAGGTTAGAGGCCAAAAAGAGAAAGCCTGCCAGCTTTCTTTTTCCTTTTCAACACCATAGTCCTTTTTTGAGCAGGTTCAGGGTACTCGACTACTGGTCTCTTTTGTCGAGAGGTAGGGCTGCATGCCTTGATAGGATCTGGTCAGACTGGTTGAGGAGCAAGTGACAATAGTTGTAGTTGTGGAGCATGCTGATGGGCATCCTCTCGATGGGCAGCTGCTTTGTGGCATTCTTGTGCCCTATATTGACTGCCAATATTAGTTGTCGAGTATGGTTCATGATTTTTTCTCGATCTGAAGTAGACACAACCATAGACACATTAGCATCGACTAGAAAGTTTAACGAATAATTATGAAAGTCAATAACAGCATTAACTGACAAATCTAGTTAAGTAGGCGATAAGCCTATCAGCACTGAGTTCCTCTCCTCAATAGACCCCGATGCCAGTATTTGATCAAACTGAGTTGAGTCCTGAATAAACATATTGGGCTAGGTAGGGTTCTCATTTCCAGGCATCTCGACGTGCCCTCTCAACCACCCCGTAGAAATGTCAATCCTAACCCCACCGGGTGCTCGAACAATGAAGTACATATTTTCCACTCTTTTCCATGTGAGGAGGAGAGAGGTATTAAGAATTTTCAATGAGGATGAGCCATGAGGTAATAAAAGCTTGACTCTTTAGTGCTACTTGACTTTCGGGATATTGAGAGGTGGAAGAGATTAGAAAAGTTAGCAAAAGTTCGGGGTTGGTCATTTATTAATATCAAAAAAACAAAGCTATACAAGGTTGAGAAACAATTTGGTAGAAGTTGGGTTATGTATACTTAGAGCCCAGTTAGGAGATCGACTATTGATAGTGTAAGGGAAAACCTGAGCCCACACTTCAGGGCATCCTCAAACACCTTTATGCAACCGACAAGAGGTTGATGCATCTTGTCAGTAGGTCCAGGGATGATCAGTTCAAACCTTAGGGAAATGTGGTATAACTACCTAAATAGCCTGAGATCTCTACTTGTGATCTTAAATACGATTTTGCTATAGTAGTTGGGCATTAATAGCTAACCACAGGATACGGGATGTTGACTTAGCCCAGCCCTTCTAGTATTGACTTAAGAATTGCTCAAACTGCTAGAAGAAGTTGAGCTATCATTAGATGACTTAGTAGACTTGCTAGTCGAACTATTTACCCTCTTGGTTGAACCCACATCCAACTGGGTCTCTTTACTATCACTGCCCCTATTACTATCTTCACCAAAAACTCTCAACATATTATCTATGAAAAATACGGTCAAAATAAAGGAAAATGAAACTTGCTCAAGATTGTAGAAGACTTATGTGGTTAGCAGGATTAAAGCAAAACCTGATTAGTGGAAAAAGTAGTAAAATGTCAAGTTTGACCTCTCAAGATGCTATAAATGTGTAAATAAGAACTTTTCACCGCACCTATTTATAAGCCCAGCCAACGGGTAACTCAACTGGCTAAATTGACCAATTATCAGCTATTAATTGTTGAACCACTATCACCAAGGCATACTGAGCAATGTAATAGAAGCATTAAATGCATCGAAATTTTAGTTGATTTTTGAACATTATCAACACATTAAATGCCTCGTCAAGTGTATTCCAATTTCACAAATCAACTACTCTTAATTTCTTCTCGACGAACATCTTGATCAGGACTCAGGAGTGAGAGGGACTTATGACATGGAATAGCCCAATAGACCCAACCTAATAGGACTTGACTAGGCAAGAGATATAGTATGAGACAACCCAATCGATCGTCAGGCCTAGCTTATTAGTTATAAACTATGTAATCGACCAAACCTAAGCCCTCTTTAGGCAATTCAGCCAACACAAGTACCAGCACCTTACTAGATTAATTAGAGAGTGGTCAATTAGATTGAGAATGATTACTCGGCCCTTAATAAGGAGGACATTTGAATCCAATAGAGTTCATCGCCTTGACCAAAGTGTGAACAGATGACTCATAAGTTAGTGTGCATCTCGACCCAATAGGTCGATCAAAGTAGTTGGGAACATCTTCACGACCACCTCTCTGCCATATGAAATGCTTGGACAAGTGGCGTGTCTCTATATTAATGGTGCATACCTCCTCTAGTACCATTGTCCTACAAAACCAAAGTAGTGCGTGCCTGCATCATACCACTGTGTCTTTTGGAGCTAAAAGAGGCACCACCTGGCGAAGTACACAATAGGGAGAAGACTTAAGGATCCTTAGGTGAAGATAGAGGCCCACTTTGTATAAGTAAGGGCATCATTGATATATCAACATTTCTAGAAAGGCTATAAATATCTTATTGTCATCCTTTAGTAAGGTATGCACATTATCCCTTAAAGCCCTCATTTTATTGCTCAATTATTTGCTCGATTAAGTACTGATTTGAGCATCGGAGTGTCTTCCTCTGCGAGCCTAATGTGTGCTATTAGTTGCAGGACTTAACCCAACCATACCATCACACCTCTTTTTCGACTTCCAATTTGGTCGATTGAATTAGATTAAAGCCTAGAATATCACCAATCTGTTCACACCATCATTGCAAATGTATAAAAAAATTCTTTAAATAAAGTAATGGGTAATTTTTCATTCAAATTGTTAAATCAGTAAAATATTTATTTGTATACTTTAATTAAAAAATTATTTTCCACACATTTGCACATGGGGTGATTGTGCATAATCACATTACTATCTCAATTTTATTTTGATTGACATCAATCCAATAGTGAGATGCGTTTTTGTCAAACAATAATTTCAAAATTTTTATAATGCGCCTCTGCTTCTTATAATTTGTTGTCTGCTTAGCAGCCATATTTATTTATTTATTTATTTTTTATGTTTTTAGTTTGAAGTCAAACAACAATAATTATCACAAAACTTGCAATGCATTCACCAACCGCCACCTATGTATTGGTATACCTACAATAAACATGTTTCTCTGTCCAATCCTCTCTGTCTTAGATCTCCACAAATAGACGCGTTTCAAAATAGAAGCTGTCATCTACCCTTGCAATGCTATCAACAAGAATTGGCAGGCCATGTTTGGATGTGCTCCCAGCAGTTTTTTAAAAAAATATTTTGAAAGAATGTATATTGAGAGTAAATGTAAAGAATATGTTGAAAATGAAATTATATTTGATGTATTTAAAAAAGAAAAAAATAATTTTTATTATAGATATTTTTTCATATAAGTTTTTGTTTGATTAATAGTATTGCATCAAATTTTTATATTGTTATATGTTATTTTTATAGTGATATGATAATTAAAAAATATATTATATTAAAATAATAATTGAATGATATATAAACATATATATATATATATATAGATGTAATTGCTTGAAATTATTAGAATTTTTTAATAATATTTTAGAAGAAAATATTAAATTTTGGGAGAATATTTGTTTGTGCTTTGAAAAAATTTTGCTAGGATGAAAACATTCTCCAAAAACACATCCAAATATAACCTTAATTTTTTTGAGAATGACATACAATGTGATATTATTAAACTTTATTAGCGTAGTGATATAGCTGGCAATTTGCCGAAGTGATTGTTATGGAGGAAATAGGAATAATAAATTATGTGACATAAATTTTGAGAATAGCGTACAAATTAATTTTTGTGAGAATCACATAAAATGTGATTTCTACATCCTAAAACTCATTTTAATAATTATTAAAATTTCTTGGAGCAGGATCTTTGCTCCCAATTCGCCAAATGTATGGTTGTAGAGGAACTAGAAGCGACAAGTTATGTGAAATAAAATTTGATAATGCTATCCCTAATAAACTTTTATGAGAATTACATAAAATGGGGTTCACGATTTTTTAAAAAAAAATTATTTTGATAATTGTTAAAACTTATTAGGACAACGCTTTTGCTCCCAATTTGTTGAACTTATCATTGTAGTGGAACTGGGCATGGCACAATTTTTGTCTACAAATCAATCCTAAGTGCTCGATTCAAATTTGATTCTTCTGTTTTAGTTTTGATCTTCGATTTAGTTGGTTTGATCATTTACATCCGATAAAAGTTATTTGCTTAAATAATTTAAGACACAACAAAAATGGAGAATGAACAAAAACAAAGAAAAATGAAAAGAAAGATTAGTGTATTTGTAGTTGTAGATATAAAATTGAATTATGGGAAATCCTTTGTCACATAATTGACTAGACAGCCGCAGTGAAGGAGACTGGGGTGCAGCGAGGGCGGGCCTCAGAGTGAAAGTGGGCGGTCAGAGCTTCCGAAAACGATACTCCATACTCGTTTGCCTTATTATTATTTTTATTTACATATTTTCATTTTTGCCACAAAAGAATCAAAGAAAGCCAAAAAACAAAAAAGGCTTAGGCTTGTTAATTGTAAATTGGGAACTTCTTTTATTTTGGATTGATGTGTCACCTTTGAAAATTCACACTTTCATATATATATATATATATATATAAATGTATGTATTCATGTTATTTATATTTAATTCTTTTCCTTGATGCTGTCATTAAATTTAAAGTGATCATATTCTCAATTTATTTTATTTTATTTTATTTTATTTTTGCTTTGAGCTCCATTAACCTGTGCCGCTAACTCAAATCACTATCATGAATGATAATTTAGCACAAGAGTTAATATTTTGTGAAATTAACAACTTTGTAACTTTTGATTAACCATATTTTTCGGCTAATTCTATTATGCAACAATCAAAGCACAAAAATTCATTTTATCTTACACGTATTGGTGATTTGCTATGTCAAACATTTTTCGATGAAGAGATAAATTATGCTTTACTTCTTCCAAAATATTTCGGAAACAATGAAGATCCAAAACAGTTGAAAATAGTATTGAAATAAAAGGTGAAAGGTAGACATGGCATGATGTGCAATCATTTTAATAGTAAGATAAAACTTATGAATAAGATGAATAGACATTTATTAATTAAAAAAATAAGAAATGATAAAATAGAGACAAATTGGACGAATAGCAATGTAGCATGATGGCGAATCGCATACGTTTACACTTAGCATACGTGCTTTCCACTTCTTGCAGTCCTGCTGACCTTGGAACGCTATTCCCACCTCCTTCAACAGGCGCGCGAATATCGCAATCTTGATTTGAAAAAGAACAACAATTGCTCTAAGAATAATTTAACCAAGTCTTTGTCTTCACTCTACGCGCTCCCTCACCTCCACAAGAGTCAATAAAACAATAGAAAAAGGTCCATGCGATTCTAGAAAATTACCCCGCACCAATATAATAGCTTAGACAAGAATCTGACCCGGAAAAGAAAAAGAATAAATTATTTTTGGGTTCATCTCATGCAATAATTTGAATATTCTTCTGCTTCTCTTCCTGTTGTTATTTATTGTCGGTCTGTCAGTGTGTTTCAGGTTTTCGCCAAGGTATTGTTTTTTCCTACTCTCTCTAGATGTATTATATGCATTACGTTTTTGGGTTTAATTGTGTATGTAAAGGAACCAAGAAAGTTGCTTTTTGTATTGGGGATGCTTTTCTTGCATTATATTTCTGTTTGTGGGTCGTCTAGTCTTTGGAAGATAAAGTACATCAATTTATGTGGGTCGCGCATATTTTTCAGTCTTTTCCAGAGATATTTATAGGGGCAGCGCCCAAAATTTCCAAGCCTTTGTTACTGTTGAAGCCCCCTTCTCCCCCAGCTCATTCTCTATCAGTGTCAGTGTGCGTGTTGATAGTGCTGGGCAATTGAAAGGCGCCCATCAGAGTAGTTGTCTGAAGTTTTCTGCTTTAAGTTTTGCTATCAATGGTTTATAGTCCAAAATGGGTTTGTTTCACTATTCATGTTGTGTTACTCTTCCGGATTCTTGTAAACGTTTCAGCTTTTTCTTTGAGGTTGGTTGGTTAAGGATTGGATTCTAAGCAAAGCTTGATTGTTCACCAGAATTTCAATTCTGCCTTCCCTTTATCTGAGAGTTTGGCAGAAATCATCCCACTTGCATTCATATTCCGAAGTTTCCTTGAGCTGAATTTCTAATGTCTTCGACTAATATGTTAGTTTGCAAGTAAACTTACAGCCCATGAAATGGGTTGTTAAGATTTTGTTTCTGATAAGCAGATTCTTGTGGTTCTTCAGGAGTATAAATTTAAGAAAGAAGAGTAGGGAAGTTAGAGGCTTTGTGTTTTCAGACAACAATTGGATGGTGTCTAATGTAAAGATGGAGGGGATTTCAATTTCTGGTGGCTGAATATAGATGCGGATTAGGTTAGTTTGAGAGAGGGAGTACATTTAGTTAGTTGTTCCTCATATGGACCGGAGGAGTTGGCTGTGGCGGCGAAAGTCTTCAGAAAAGAGTCCCAGTGGTGAAACAGAGAGCTCAGGGTCAGTGTCATCACATTCAGAAAGATTCTCTGATGATCAGGTTTGTTAGTTTGAGCTTCATATTCTCAGTCTTCCTGTCTTCAATTGATTAGATTTATGTTTCGCATTTTTTTTTTCTATTTGTTAGAATTTCACTATGTGGAGTGTGTTATAAAACAATCAAATCCATCATATGCTTGCCGAGTTCTGCTATATTTTTGCAAATTAGCTTTTTCAGTCTCATGCTGGTTCTGGGTTCAGTACAGGAATACAAAAGGATAAGGTTCAGATTTCCTTTTTGTTGAAATATTGAAGCTAACATGGGCAACACATTTTATTGAACTCATGTTCCAATTAGTTGTGTCCATTTGTTTACAATCTTTCTTCTGCTTCTTCTTCTTCTGGTCTTCATCTTCTTCCTCTTTTTTCATTTTCTAATGGGGTGATGTGGTTGGAGAAAATTGTGGCTGGTTCATCCAAGGGAAAAAAAGAAGACAGATCAGAATTGGTGTGAAATATAGTGGGAGAAGTGTTTTAACATGCCGAAACATATACATGGATTTGCTGATAGATGAACCTTTTTCAGTAATTGATTTCTTTTGGGAATTCAGAAGATTTAAAAGCTATTCCAGTGGTTCTGAAGCTCTTAAAACTGTGTTTATATCTTCTCCTTTAGCTTTGACCAAAAAGGATGTTGTAACTCATGGAATTGCAAATTAGTATTCTTTCTTTTCCACCAAAATATTTTAGTTTGTTAATTTTTATACTCCTGTCATTCCAATCCCCAAATATGATGTCCTTTACGGTGTCTGAGAACTTTAATCCTTTGTTTTTGCTCTCATCCTGTTCCTCTCAATAGCCTTGGGAATTAGGAACATCAATAACTTAGTAATTAAGAATGCTGGAAAATGGCTTGTCCTCAGATAGGTATCTTACGTCATTTATGTACTAGTTTAACTGTCCTGTTTTTAGGTCCTGGCTTTGAGAGAACATGTTGTTTGAGGCCTGGGTTTCTTAATCTTTTATGTTGATTGAGTAATTAGACTTTTTGAATGCTTAAATTGCTCAAAGTCTTGTTCGCAACTGTAAGTTATGTAATCTAGGTGAAGCGCAAGGATCCATTCACTTGTTTACCTTCAATCAATATGGACCACATTGTGTGGATATCCATTAGAGTTGGACCACAAGTGACAGCCTCTTACTTTCTCTCTCTGAAAAGCATTTTTTCCAGCTACCACCAAAAGTATCTGCCCCCAATTATTAACATGTGTGCTGATTCTCTTTGTTTCTATACCAGCATGTGTATGCATCAATATGAGTGAGACATATGTCTTCCCATGCAAAAATTCAATAAAATTTTTCTTCCACATGAAGCCAAAGAACATTGTTGTTAGCTAGTTCCTGCAAACAGCTTGTTTATGGTCCATGCCAAGCCAACAGCAATATTTCTGGGGAGTTTAAAACAAAATGTAAATATGCAACTACTTTACTATTTTCATAATTTTTGGTTATTCTGACCAGGACTTGGGCCAAGAACTATATTACAAACATGTTAAGCCTCCAGGCTGAAAGTAGAACTTCAATTCTTCACCCTTGTGATTGGAATGGAAACAAATTTATGAAAATTAGATTACATACTTCTGATGTTGCCTTGAATACTACTGCCTAAGGGTAACAAATTTATACAAAGAGGATGTTGAAAAAGAGTGAATAAATTGGAGTAATTTCTTGGTTGGAGTTCTGCTTTATCCCGTGTTTGGAAGTTTAGATAAACCAGCATTAAATGTTGTAATATTGCAAATTAATACTATGGCTTCTCTTGCAGTTGCATATGGCCTGTAATTGAACTGATGACCAGCAATTTTCTCCACTTAGCCTTCTCTTTCCGTGTCTCAACTATATTCACACAAACACATTCACAAACCTTGCAGTGTGCTTGAAGTATATATCGTTCTCATTCTTATTCATAACTAACTTTCCTTTTCTGTAACCACCCACCCACTATCTCCTCTCTAACAAAGGAAAAAAAATATCAAAAAGATAAAGAATAAGAAAGATAGAAGCCTTCAATGATTGGGAGAAAAGAAAAAGAATTTGATTGGACTGTTTGGCCATTGAGTATTGCTTCTTGTAGGGCTAAATGGCATTTCATTGTTGTATAGACTCTGTCAAATCATAATACTCAGTCCCCTGAAGTCACATCGAAAGCTGCACCAGGTGATGAACTTAATGATAGTGTGAAAACTCTCTCAGAGAAACTATCTGAAGCTCTTCTAAATATCCATGCCAAGGAAGAGTTGGTTAAGCAACATGCTAAAGTTGCAGAGGAAGCTGTCTCAGGTGTATTCCTCTCTCTCACTCTCTCTCTCTCCCTCTCTGTTTTTGTGCTTGCTCATGCTTGCATGGTGCGGCTTGCTTTATGAGCCTTGCATTGGACTCCTTTGATTGAGATTGTAATTATCCCGACATGTCTGAATTCATTACTCCTTTTTCAATAAGAACTAGAAACATAAGAATGATTTTTTTTCCTATTTATATTTGTTTTATAAATGAGGTTTTTGCCCCTCTCACCACATTGAATGCTTGCAATCAAGTGATTGCTGGGATGGTTAGTTTGAATTTGTTGCTACTTAATTATTGGCCGGATATTTAGTTAATGTTGGGCTATGCTAGTCCAAGCAACTTTTGGTCATGTTCCTTGCTCATATGTTGGATGAAGATGCTATGTTGTATGAACTTCCAAGTAAGATTTGGTCAAGTGCCTTGATAAATTATATGGTGGATGAAGGTACTAAGTGATGCATACTTACATTGTCTGTTATGCCCCAATAGGCTTCTCATAAGTTTCTGGGGAAAAGGACTGATGATCCAAATTCACTGAGAGATTTCTTGGGTTATTATTATGGATGGAACTTTTTGTAATTTTGTTGATTTTAATCTTTTTGATTGCATTCCTGCATTTTCTATATTCTGCAGTGAATTTTCTGTTTGTTCCCATGGTATGATACTGAGTCTGTCGCAGTAACTAAATCATATTCTTGTCTGTCGATGGAAGAGAAATGTATTCTTTGATTCAATAGCCAGAGTACAAGTTCATACATCCAGATCAACCAGGGAAAACGGAAGAGAAAAAGAGGACAAAAACATGCATTTCCCAATTAAAATTAGTTGGTGTCTGGATTCAGTGATTAGACTGTAATAACTCATCCTTTGGCTTATGTTATAGCATTTCTTGATATGCAAATAAAACAAGTCAAATTCTCTGTTGTCTCTATTCTGTTCTGCCTTAAATTGCCTTGTGAAAAAGTGGAAAGGGTCACTCATAAAATGTCATATAATCTGGTAGTACCATGGTTGCACTTAGGCAACACGTTTAAGGGGCTTGTTATGGAAAAGGGGACAGCAATTATTTTCAGTGGAAGTCTTCTTTCATCTAATTTCAAAATTGATCTCTATTTGACCTCAAATTCCAGGGTGGGAAAGGGCTGAAAATGAAGTCTTAGTTCTGAAGAAACAAAATGATTCCTTAACTCAGAAGAATTCGATCCTTGAAGAGCGCGCTGGTCATCTTGATGGAGCTCTTAAGGAGTGTTTGAGAGAGCTTCGACAAGCAAGAGAAGAGCAAGAAGAGAAGATTTATGATGCCGTTGCCAAGAAAAATTATCAATGGGAGTTGAAAAAGTCTGAACTTGAAAACCAGCTTGCTGAGCTCCATACTCAACTTCAAAATGTTAAAACAGATGCCAATAATGCTATGCTTGTTGAGGCCCGCTCTAAACTTGAAGCTGCAGAGAAAGAGAACTCAATCCTTAAGCTCAAGCTCCTTTCAAAAGCTGAAGAACTGGAACTTAGGAGCAGTGAGAGAGATTTGTGCACTCATGCTGCTGAAACTGCTAGCAAACAACATCTTGACAGCATAAAAAAGGTGGCCAAGCTTGAAGCAGAGTGTCGCAGGCTAAAGGCGGTGACTCGGAAAGCAACACTAGCTAATGATAACCGGTCGATCACTGCATCATCAGTTTATGTTGAATCTTTCACGGACAGTCAGTCAGATAACGGGGAGCGGCTACTAATTATTGAAAATGACAGCTATAAAATGAGTGGATTGGAGTCAGTTGATGGTGAGCCAAGCCACCCTGACCCTTGGGCATCTGCAGTGGGGACAGAGCTAGGACAAGTTAAGCATGAAAAAACCATTGGAAGAAGCCTCATCGTTCCTTCAGTTGAGATTGATCTGATGGATGATTTTCTTGAGATGGAGAGGCTTGCCGCCCTACCTGAGACTCACAATGGAAGCAACCCTAGTGCAGGTGTCAATGGTGGAGGAGACCCTTTGCGAGCTGAACTGGAAGCCATGATTTACCAGACAACTGAACTAGAAGAGAATTTAAAGAAGATAACAGCGGAGAAGGTAAGTTTGGAGATTGCTCTCAATGAGTGCCAAATACAGCTTAAGGCATCAGAAGACCAACTCAAGCAAACAGAGGTGAAGTTAGTGGACCTGAGAACAGAGCTGGCTCCGGCTAATGAGTCAGAGAGAGATATGCACAAAGAAGTTGAGCAAACAAAAGTAAAACTGAGGAGCTCAACTAAGCTATTAGATGAAGCAGAGGTGAATCTGGTACAAATTCAAAATCAATTGACTGAAGCCAATGAAGCGAAGAGCATAGTCAAGGCGCAACTTGTGGATGCCAACCTAAAGAAAGCGGAAGCAGAGTCGAAACTCAAAGCAATGGGACTTGAGTTAGAAACCCTCCAATCTAGCGTTTGTATATTAGAAAAAGAAGTTGAGAAAGAAAGAAATTTTTCAAGGGAAGCTGTTGCCAAGTGCGACATTTTGGAAGCTGAAATATCAAGATTGAAATCAGATTCTCGGTTTCAGAGATCTGCAATCATTGAAGAGTTCAGAATCAATCAGGTTTGTCAGTCATACATTATTGGTCTCGTTTAATAGTTCATTCCAACTAACTTCTGATGTTATTCTGCCCACTATCTGTATCTGTGGCTGTGGCTTTGACATCGTTGCAGGATAAAGAATTGGCAGTAGCTGCTAGTAAATTTGCAGAATGTCAAAAGACAATTGCTTCTCTTAGTCGCCAGCTGAAATCTCTTGCCACATTAGAAGATTTCCTGATAGACTCTGAGAGACCGGTAGCAGTCCTTTAAAAGCTGTATTTGTGTCCTTGGCTTGGGACAGACTCTTGGAAGTTGCCCTTTTCAGGCCTAATAGATTCCGAGAGGATAATATGGAGCGTCTGCACCAGCTAATGAGTTATCCAGGCTCCTACAGGCTAGTGGGAGTAGCGATCGAGAGAGGTCTTTGCAATACGAAACAATAAAATCGCCTGGCAAACGAGTTGGAATTAAAAATCATGGAGAACTGGGAATTGGAGAGCACTCACTTATTCCTACCTTAAAATGGTATAAACCAGGCTGCATTTTTATTTTTCTATAATCATCAGTTAATTGTTTATATTTGGCGCAAATCTAATATATGATTAGTTTCATTTTAAGAAGGAAGAAGATATTATACTTATGTTGCCTATGGTTTACTGCTTTTTCTACTGCAGCATTGGTTGTATATTTCTGTTGCAGTACATAGAAAGCCTGGGATTGTAGGAGCGAAATGTCTTTAAATGGATAGTTGCTGAGGACCACATCCTTTGGTTTGTGATATATTGATATGTTTTCTTACCTCCCCATAATGTACTTCATATTTGTTGAAGTGAGAGCGCGTCTGCTTCATGAAAAGGTAGGTGGCCCAAAACCGATCATGTATTTCAATTCTATTTCGTGTTTGGTAGGACTAAGATAAGTGGGGTTCAAAAGTCTGAAAGATGAGTGTATTCTTACTAAAAATGGATAAATTTATTGATGACCTAATCATAGGGAGGTCAGGAGTTTGAATTTTAATGGATTTTTGATATGTATGTATAAATAAAAAAAATAATTAAAATAGCTCTATATGTATATGTGGGCATATAAAATTTTATTTTACACAAACTGATATTTTCTAAAATCAAAATAATTAGTTCATGTCCCAAGCACCTTTAGCTCCTTGCACAAATCTACATTAATTATGCAGTATTATTTGTGTGCATAAACATAAAGAGAAGGAAAACAAAAAAGCCAATTGGGGTGAGAGAGGCTCGAACTCTCGACCTCAGGATAACTCAACATTAGCTATGAGACCTACGCGCTAGCCAACTGCGCCACCACCCCCTTGATACGGCTTTTGCAGAAGTATAACCTTGTCACTTTTCAAGTCAATATACCAATTCCAATGGGTCCTCTAGTGCAATTTTGTGTATCGTGGGTAATTTAAAGGGGGTAATTTAACATTAATACACCTGTCAAATGAGTGTTGTGGGTAATTTAGGGGAAGGTAATAATGAGTTGGGTAAATTTACTCATGGATAAAATTATTTATTTTTTTATTGAATACAAAATAGTAAAATTATTACCTTTGATTGCAAGTAATGGATAACTTGCGTGTACTCATTACCTGTAATAAATTTTCATTTTTTTTTTCATATTTGAAGGTAAATTGAAAGGTATTTTAATTTATATTATATTATTTAAATATCAACTAAACAAAGAACTAATAAAAGAGATTACAAATTTTAAATATTATATTAAATAATTACTTAAAGCATATAAATAATGTTGTCGTTTGAAAATTACAACTTGAGCGTTTAAACACCAATTGATATTAAATTACATTACATTCCAAAGTTCAAATTTAAATTCTATTATACATTAGATATTTTTTGAATTAAAAGTTCAAACATCATTTAAATATTGTTTTCATAGATAAATGTGTGGCACTCTTCAAAAATACTTGTGAGAATAAAAAAAAAATTAAATAAAATTCTACATATGATTATTCGCGTGTTAATTATGAATTGGATGAAAAAGTGGTGGATAATTAAAAGACAAGTAAAATTGCTTGAATTGTATTGAATTGAGGATAGAAGGCCCATTAGCTGCATTTTCTTCAATATTCGTGATTATAAATAATTTTTGTTAGATCTACCCATTAACACATAGCGTAAGCTTCACCAAATAAGAATAAGGAAACAAACTTGGAGAAGAAGTATAATCAATAAAAGATAAAGAGATAACTATAGATGATATTCTAAATATTTAATTTTCTGATATTACTACTTTAGTAGTTCTCTCCATCACGCATAAAGACATATCACTTTTTATAAATTATTGTAAAAATAAAATTATTATAAACAAATATTGCTGATTGACAAATATCTAAAAATTATGGTAATATTTTTTCTGGGGGCGTCTAATAATTGTGTGTAGATATATAGTTTTTTAGTAAATTGCAACATTTTATTAGGTTGGATTGCATATACCCATCTATATATATATATATATATTTATTTATATATTTAGCTCCTTGTGATGTATCCAGACTTTTAATATGATTGTTTATAAAAATATAAGTATGCACGTGTACACGCGCATGTAGTTAATTAAGCCATATAGATATACATATTAAATGCATGTATGCTTCATTAACGATATCTAAGAAATTAATATTATAAATCTGTACTATTATGTAAAAAAGGCATAAAGTGGAAGTTATTTTAATTATTTTACTTACTTTTTCTTAAATTTTTATAAAATATAAAAAGAGTGATATAAAAAATAAAAATTAAAAAATTGTGATACCAAATTTTTTATTCCAACTTTAGTCTTATAGCCTCATTTAAATATACTATATGATATGAGATAACCCAATAGGCCCAATAGGCTCAACATCAAACGAGACGGCCTACAAGGCTCAAAGGTGAAATTTGTTTGGTCGACTGGTATCGACCTCACTTGGGAATATCTACGGTCGACTCGTATCGACCTGAAGACCACTCCGATAATTCAAGCATTGAATCTGGTCGACATTGATCGACCTCCGACGTTCACTCGGATCCTCGCCAAGCGTATTGACCTGACGGGTCAAGCCCACTCCAATGACACGTGGTAGCTGGTGTAACCGTTGCCAACAACTCTGACAACCCTGCCAACAACTTTGGCGAAAACGTGCTTCTACTGGAACGATTTACCCGAAAAAGCAGGAGATTTAGCCACCTGACACAGTATTGGGATCTGGACATGGAATGACTCCCAAGCCCCTGGCATGAGAAAAAGCTGGTGCACCTGACAGGGGTATTTTGGTAAAATCACGCCCACAGAAA